>JAGFPH010000174.1:834579-846430 GCA_018207615.1 Philaenus spumarius | reverse complement strand
TTGTTCGAACCCGGGTGATAAGGGAACTAGAAATCCCAAACCTATCAGAACCAAACAAGCTATAAGGTTGTATAAAAAAAACAAAATGTGTAGAATAATCTTCTACATTTATATTTTTACATAAACCCCAAAAAAGTTTCATTTTAGTACTAAAATATGCAAAATGAAATTAGTTCCGGTCGAAAAAAGTGCTTCCTCTTGATGGAATTTTTGGCTAACAAACTCCTCCACACCAATTAGACAACCAACGTGTGTACCAAATTTGGACCAATTCGGATGTAAACTGTGTCTGTTAAAGTGTGAACACAAATATTTAAAGTTTTAATTGATACACGTGTTTTAGGGACTATGATTGGAGCTCATTTACTGCTCCCGACATTAGGTCTCACCAAGGGCATTGCAGTAGCTCATCTTCCCTATGGAATCGCCTCTATAATCGCCCCAAAAAGCAACCAAGTCCGCCTCCGAATAACAATCATGCAAAAATATACAATCTGATTTACGACCTGTGGCTGAGAAACTCTACTAAAATGAGTTTAACACAAGAGTTGTTGAAGACTCCTCCTAAAGGCTTTCTTTTCTCGAACAATTTTAATTTTTAGTTTTAAATAAGCGTAATTTCCGCTTGAGAAGGCAGTATTTTAAACTTTTAATTATGAGTTACCTTACCCATAAGTTACTTTCCTGCCAGGTATTGTACTTATGTATATCTTTACTCAATTGTGAAATACATTAAAAATTTTAGTAACAAATTGTTTGAAAGATATAATATACAGGGGAGTGTGAGAATCTCAAACTTCTTGAAACCGCCTTTGCAGGATTCCAGCTTTTCTAGACCTCATACAAGCCTCACAACATTTTCTCATTATAAATACCGGTAGCCTTTGCACATTTTGCAGGAAAAAGTGTCCCCTAAGTAAGACTCTGTAATTAAGATGTGGGTAAATCAGTCCGTAGTAGGTTTTTTAAAAATTATTTAGGCTACCAAATGATTTCAGATTTTTTAACACAAACATTTCTGAACATAACTTTTGACAAATGCTGTCCTTACTGACAAGTAACTTAGAAAGCAACAGCAGTTAAAACTATTGTACCAAATAGACACGGATGGGTTACAGTCCCCTTGGTTTTCAATGTTAAATGTTTTGTGACAAGTACCCTCCACCTTACTTAATAATAACTATAATTAATAATAACTAGATCTAACTTAATCAACTGGATCTATGTTGATAGTGGTCGTGCTAAATAGTGGCTTGTACTAAAAAACAATAGTTAATGTCAGATTTTATAGTTAAAGGGGGGGGAGGAACCAGCTTGAGGCTAAATGCTCAAGACTCCAGACCACACAATGTGGACTCGCTTGCCTTACCTCCGGGTTTAAGTTGCAAGTTCAGGCAAGCAGAGGGATTGATTGTTTGCTTAAATAAACGCTTGAAGTGAAACAACTATTTCATCATCTTATTGAAGAACCTTCAAACCACCAAAAACCATCCTGACAACGTCCGGAAGCTTTGCACTAGAGTCGAAGCAAACATCCTATTAGGAGACAAGCCATCGCCCAGGAACAGCAGGGATAACCAACAGTGAGGAGCCCATCATATTTTTTATTACAGTATTTATATGTATTTGACCAGGACTTAAGAAATACCTTGTATTATTTCCAACTATACATAACATAATTTTCTACTGCTATTCAAGAAAGATGCATTTCATTTGAGACTTTTAATGATTTTTTTTGATTTGGGGTAGTAAATAAATAAAAATAGTTTTCCCGATGAAGTAAGATATCAAATTAAGTTGATAAATATTTGGGCTGGATTTTTTTCTCGTAGTGTAAAGGGATTGTGAGTTTTGAAGGATGGAAAAAACACCACTTTCAACAAAGTTTGTTAGATGAATATCAATGGCTAGTATTCACCTCACTATAAAGGTGGATTGTGAAATATTGTGTTCTTTTTAAGCAATCTTTTAAACGTGGTACTTTTGAAGCAAACATTTGTGACTAAATTCCATAAAAACTTTAAACTCTTTCACGAAGACATGCAATCCCAACCCGGCTAAGAAGCACGATGTCAGAAAATAGGGTGTGCAAGTTGACTGTTCACATGGATAGAATAAAACAACTGAACTTGGGAGAAAACCCCAAAATATTTGTTTCTTAAAGTAAGAGAAATATACTATTTGTTTTTTCCTATAAATTAATATCAGATTAATAAAAATATTATTTTTCAACAGTTAAACTTTTGTTTTGTATTTTTAGTGTGCTGTTCGGGTATATTGTTTTACAAAGAAATTATATGCATTATATTTGAAAAATACTTTTACAAATTTTAACCCTTTCAGTGCCAGTCATTTTTTTGCATGCACTGCCCAAAAGTGCCAGGCATTTTCTCCCATAATGTACCCAAAAATGCCGACCTGTTTTTAGCGAATTTTTAAGGGTTTCATAAAAAAGCTGTATTTTTGTTATTTGATAAGATATCATCATGATTTTTGCTTTGTTTTTCTTCTAATAGATCTATTAATAATATCTACTACTCTAAACACCTTTATAACATAAAAAAAAATTAGAAAAAATAAAATTACTTAACTTAACAAAAATGTTTGATAAAACTTCCACTTTATACGAAGAAAACAAAAGAAGAAAAAATATATCCTTTGAAAACTTACACATCACTTTAAGACACATTTTGTTCTATACTTGTGTTCAAAATTTTAGCAAAATATCTTGCTAAATAAAAACGTTACACTACTTTTTTGAAATAAGAACGTTTTAAGGTTTTTCGGAAACTCTAGTGTAAGTACGGTAGTAAATAACTTTTAAAAAATCTGATATTTCAAAAATATTTAGCACATCAAACAAAAATAACAAATTAGTAAAAGAATAATTAATTATGAATTGAAACATTTAATTGTAAAAAAAAAAAATACTTTTGTCATTATCACTACTACTTTCAGACACAGAAATACACTCACAAAATTGTCCTCAAGATATTCTTCCTCCACTAAATTTTTCACGGTATTCTCTCTCAAGGGTGATCTTGATCGATCCGTTACATATATTTAAACAATTTACAGAAATCCAAAACAATCAGACATAACCTACGTACAGAATATGAAACTAAACAAAACAAACAATGCATCAAGACCAAAGCGCAAAGAATAATTGTGTAGCAGCTGACTTGAAAATGCACAGCCAACTCGATTGAATTATCACTCTTAGTATCGATCTGTACATCGATTTTATATACTATATCATTCATAAAACAGAAAGAACTATTCTTTCTTAGCAGATTAATATAAAATATTCACAATAATAATAATGTTTTGATTTTTTCCTAACGTCCGGCGCAATCGGACGTTGGCATTTCTCGCACATTTTCAAACGTCCTGTCCAAGTGGACGTTGGCACTTCTTGCATGTTTTGAAACATCCGGTTAAACAGGACTTTGGCACTGAAAGGGTTAAACTACCACACTATCATTTTCTCCAATATTAAAAAATTTAGTTCTACAAATACAAAATAATTTCATAAAAATTAATTTCAGATGTTAAAAGCTCCTTTTTTAGAAGGACCATACTCATCCCTCTCGAGAAAACCCTAGACGGGCTCCTTTGGATTATACCACTTTTTAATTCATGTGGCAAATGCTTGGGCGATACTGAGTCTTTTGCAAAACCTAATACTGCCTCGGTGATCAAGTATTTCTGTCATTTAAAACTCATAAAATTAGTTTGATGAATACTTGGAAACTCCTTCACGATAACGCACTCGCCCATTCTTCTCCGAGTCAGATGTTTTTGTTGAAAAACAACACTCCTCAGTTAAAACATCCTCCCTGCTCTCCTGAAATGCATTTTACAATTTTTTGTTATTTCTAATACAAAGAATACTACTGAAAGAACTTTTATGGAGTACATCATGCAAAAACTGACTCAGCTATTCCATATGAAAAGGGGACTTCTAAAATTGTTGCCAAAATAGGTCTGCCGGAAGAAGTACAGTAAAACCTCTCTAATCCGAACCTCTCATATCCGAAACCTCCGATATCCGGCGTAGTAAAAAATAATAAATATATCTATAAAAAATGAATATTTTCGACTAAATATTGCAGTAGCGAATGATGTTTTTGAGTTGGGCTGTAGGGCATTGTTTCCAAGAATTCGGAGAAAGCGAGCGCTAGGGGAGGTGGCCAAGGTCACTACACTACAAACAATGTGCCTACCCATCTCACACCTTCACCTCTCCGGAAATAGTAATACTGTAGGTGTCAGTTCTGTTGTATGCGTGATGTTTGGCAGTTCGTTCGATTTCTTTTGCGACTTGTTTAATTGTGTCTTTAAGTGATTGATTTACCAGTTCGTTGTAGTTTTTATTTAAGAGTGTATACATAGTGTACTGTATTTTATTAAGGCGTAGGATTAGTTACTGTACATTCAGATTTCCTAGTTATAAAATGGCTGAAAAACGAAAAAAACGGTCTTTTCAATCGAGGAAAAGCTTCGCGCAATTAAGCGATTGGATGCGGGAGAAACTGCTAAAAAGATTGCAAGTGAGATGGGTGTGGGAACTAGTACGGTGAGTGACTGGAAAAAATCCCGTGAAAAATTAGAAAAATGGTGCTCTAATCAGGCTTCAGTTTCAGGCATCAAAAAGTCAAAAATGATAAGACACCTGTAAATGAAAAAGTGAACGAAGCACTCTTTTTGTGGTTTACACAGTGTAGGACAAAAGGACTGCCTGTATTAGGGCCCATTATAAAAGAGAAGGCTTTTCAATTTAGTAAGGAAATGGGATACGAGTCTGACTTTAAAGCTAGTGAAGGATGGCTTGAAAAATGGAAAAATCGATATGGCGTTAGAAAACTTCAAATAAGTGGGGAAAAACTTTCGGCGAATGAAAAAGACGTGGAAGAATTTAAAATTTTTTTACATAACCTGCTTGATGAAGAAGGAATTAGTGGGGACCAGCTGTACAATTGCGACGAAAGTGGTTTGAATTTTAAAATGCTACCAAGCTGCACTCTAGCCTCCAAGGAAGTAATAAGTGCGCCAGGCTATAAAAAGAAAAAAGAAAGAGTGACAGTTTTAGCCTGCAGCAATGTCACGGGGGAAAATAAAGTAAAACTGTGCCTGATAGGAAAATCGCAGAAACCCAGGGCATTCAAAAACTTTAAGGACCATTCAACTTTACCAGTGTGGTACAAAGGGCAAAAAAGAGCCTGGATGAACTCAGCAATTTTTAAGGAATGGTTTAACCATCAGTTTGTCCCATCAGTCGAAAAATATTCAGAAAAAAACAACTTGCCAAAGAAAGCAATTTTGTTGCTTGACAACGCCCCTTCACATCCCTCTGCCGATGAATTGAGAAGTGGTGAAATAAAGTGTCTGTTTTTGCCTCCCAATGTAACTTCATTGTGTCAACCAATGGATCAAGGCGTCCTCGAAACACTCAAACAGTTATACCGCCGTAAGTTACTGTCAGTGATAATTGCGGGTATGGACGTTGGCAAGAGTGTTACCGAGTGCCTTAAAGACGTGGACATGCTAGATGTTGCCTTGTGGATTTCTAGTGCATGGGATGACATCCAGCCAACAACACTGGTAAAATCCTGGAGAAAGCTATTGGACCACAAAGCAAGTGATCGGTGGAATGATGCAGAGCCAGAAGCAGAAAAACTAGATAATGAAACAAACGAAGAAATCGTTCAACTTCTAAGAAACGTTCCCGGTTGTGACAAAATAAACAGTGATGAAGTAAATGAGTGGATGAATGAAGATGAAGTTCATGAATTTACTGAAAGTGGTATTATCGACTTAGTGAACACAGAGCCAGCACCTGTCGAAGATGAAGAGCCAAAACAAACGATGACGTATAGTAAAGCATTCTAGGCGTTTGAACATCTGATCGACTATGTCGAACAACAAGAAGAAGCTACAGCGGCCGATCTCTTGCTTTTTCGCAGATGGAGAGATATTTCATCAAAGAAGCGGGTTCAGCGATCCAAGCAAGCCTCAATTACATCGTTTTTTACAAAAAAAATAAATGACGTGAGTGCAAATAAAACTTAAATTTTACTGTACTGCATTTAAGTCCAACTTTTTACTAATTTCCCCATTTTTATTGTACATTACATAATTGTATTAACTTGAATAATAATAATAGGCCTAAGTTGTGTACTTTTTCTGAACTTTAATGCACATAAATTACAGTACTATAAGTCCGTTAGTTTTTTTACTTAAATATGTACAATGATTGTTTAAAAATGTTTGTACTCTTTTTTAGCGTGCGTTTACAATAAAAATGTATAATGTACGATTTGTTGTTCATTTCAACCAATTTACCCATATTAAAAAAAATCCCCTCTCAAATCCGGATTTTTTGATATCCGGATCGCCCGGCGCCACATTGATCCGGATATAAGAGGTTTTACTGTATATACTTCTTGGAAGGGGTTAAGTGTTAAAAACCTATAAACAAAGGTACAACCCATGAGTGTTTAATCTGTAAGTAAATATGTTTATTCTAAGTTGAGGTCTATTACTTTTTCAACATTCTTTGTGTAAAAAAAATTAATAGAGGTCGTGAGGAACGAGATGAGCCCTGGACCTTGAAAGGAGAACCGGCTAAAACTGGTTTTGGAGTGGTGTGGGACGGCCGGTCGCCAGTCGACTGCTTTCTCCCGCTGAATTCACATCGTGATTACACGCCTTTCTAAAAACATTTTTCGACAAATTTGCTTTATTTAGTTTAGTGTGTTTAGGCCCCTTTTAGGTGTAAACCAGTTAAAGATAGGTATCAATATATTAAATTTCATGTAACATTGATTGGCAGTATTATATTTTAAACCTTCAAAATTCAGATATTTTTTCATTCTTTTAAGAATAAAAAATACTACATAATAAGCAAATAGAAATACATCATACACGGTGTTACGCAGAGTTGAACAACAAAAATAATAATGAAAATACGTATATTTTAGACGTGCATCGGTGCATCACTAATTATTTATTAGTAGGCGTTTAAACTTGAGCGCAAATTGTTGTTGAAAGGTACGCTAATGTGCGCCGTCAGGGTAGTACATCACTGCACCTCGCCGCCGCCACATCGCGCACTTCCCCTTCGCCGGCAGCCACTCCCACCCTAGCCTACCTCTCCCCCTACTCAGGGCTCATCTCGTTCCTCACGACCTCTAATATTAGAACCTATATAGGTAACCTATATAGGTTACGTACCTTAACAGCCTTTTTATTAGTTTCCTTATTTGGAAGATGAATTACTAGTTTCAACCTCTACATTCGGGTCATCTTCAGATCCGTGAAAGTCTTAATCTGTTCGCACGAACTTCGTTGGTTTAACACACATTCACACAACACAAGTAATATTTTTGACTGATGTGCATGGTCTGATAGCTTGTCTTATGTCAAAATTTTACTTGTTTTATAGTTTGATGTGTAGTGTGTATGTATGAATGCGTGTTATGCCAACAAAGTTCATGTGAACGGATTAAGACTTTCATGTTCTGAAGATGACCTGAATGTAGAGGTTGAAACTAGTAATTCATCTTCCAAATAAGGCAACTGATAAAAAGGCTGCTAAGGTACGAAACCTATATTATTGTTAAAAATTCAATTCCGGAAGCAAAAGTCGCCAAAATGAATTTAAAAAATCAGCAGTTATATGTAAAAAAATAAATTTTATTCTAACTTTCTATTCTTTATACAGGATTTATCCTCACCACCAGCGGATATGATCCGTCTGATCTTCATCACAACATGGGCTATGAAGTTTGTCGAGATATTCCTCAAGTATGCCTGGATCATTATGCTGTGCGTGTGTGCGCTTTGCTACAAACAAAGAACCAAGCACGGTCTACAGACCTACAGGGGGAATGTCAGAGCTAGATTGTCATAAATTCTACTTCAATTTAGGAGATGAGATTTTAATTAACAAATTTGTTACTGTAAAATAAAACTGATTTCTAATTAAGTTTATAAAATAAACTAAATTATCAGTTTTATAAACTTCAAACAATATTCCTTCATAAAATGAATGGAATTTATTAAAATTTGTATATGGAAGAACTGTAGGCTCTAAGCGTTCATATTACAATTTATGTAAACGAAATGTATCATATATTGTACATTTAAATGTTACTAATTTATTTATAGAGATGAAATTTAATATGTTAAGTATTTATTATATATAGGATTGGGCACGAACAGTTGACCAACTTAAATTTTACATTATATATTTATTTTTGTATATAATGTAATTACAAGTTACGCAGTATTTGTGCGAAGTCATTTTATCGGATTACATGTTGGATTTGGCTGCCATTGTGCCTTCAAGCTCAAGCCAAGTGCGTTTTCAATAACTCTGCGATGTATATCAACTTGAACCTCTTCACCAAGATTTTCAGGTCTTAACCGGATAAAATCTCTTTTAAATATCCTCATAAGAATGTCACAGGATTTTAATTCTGGGTTCAAAAACTCATTTTTCAAAAAAAGATTTGAAGTACTGTGTAACACAATTTTCTAAACTGGATTTAAAAATTCCAACGACAGCAGTATGAGGGGTCCCACTGTCTTGCATAAACTAGGAAAAACACTTTCCCTTTCAATTCCTGACTGGATAGTACTGCTAAAATAGTTGCTTTAGATCCATGTTGGTTTTATCAAGCTTAATTTGTGGTGCTGCTGTTGTCAAAAAGTGATTTTGTTTATTATCCCATGCATAGGCCTCGTTAGAAATAATTTTTTTGAAAAGAACATCACCTTTTCCTTCCGACCAAAAGGCTATCTTTTCTGCTAGTAGGACAGTTGATTTGATAAAGCTAGATTACACCAATTAAAATTCTTTCCAATATAAGACGAGATATACCGATTACTATTGAAATTCATCATGTAAACTTTCACAGAGAAAAAACTGAGGTTGCTCAAGTTTGTTTCTCTTCACTTCCTCAAATTAATAAACGAAGGATGACGTTTATTGCTGGAACCCATCGAGTGTTAAAATAAGCTCCCCATAAAAAACTAATACTTAAATGCATAGTGAAATAGACAAATATCAGTGGTCAGTAATAGGAAAAAAAATAACTAATGTGTGGCGGAAGTGTAAAATAATACAACGATTAGGCAACATATACTGGTAATTCCATAAAATAGGGTAAACGAATGCGTAATATGTATCAACTATGTGTCTGTATTATTAATATAGTTTTTTTTAGCTTGGATCAGGCATGATGGAATTTATAAAGTGTTAGTGTTCATTACTTAAAATTGTATTTTTAGTACCTGAAGTTGTCTAGTTTATAAGAACTAAATAAAGTTGAATGTGTTCAAATTTATTGGTTCAGTAAATCTTGAGATTATCGATTATGTGAACAACAATCAAACAAACTTGTCTCTTTACATTACAAAGCGTAGTGGTTCGTATTGAGTACCTGAAGTTGCCTAGTTTGTAAGAAGTAAATAAAGTTGAATGTGTTCAAATTGATTGGTTCAGTAAATCTTGAGACTATCAACTATGTGAACAACAATCAAACAAACTTGTCTCTTTACATTACAAAGTGTAATGGTTCGTATTGAGTACCTGAAGTTGCCTAGTTTATAAGAACTAAATAAAGTTGAATGTGTTTAAATTGATTGGTTCAGTAAATCTTGAGACTATCAACTATGTGAACAACAATCAAACAATCTTGTCTCTTTACATTACAAAGCGTAATGGTTCGTATTGAGTACATGAAGTTGCCTAGTTTATAAGAACTAAATAAAGTTGAATGTGTTCAAATTGATTGGTTCAGTAAATCTTGAGATTATCAACTATGTGAACAACAATTTAACAAACTCATCTCTTTACATTACAAAGCGTAATGGTTAGTATTGAGTACATGAAGTTGCCTAGTTTATACGAACTAAATAAAGTTGAATGTTTTTAAATTGATTGGTTCAGTAAATCTTGAGATTAGTGACTATGTGAACAACAATCAAACTTGTCTCTTTACATTACAAAGCATAATCGTTCTTATTAAGTACCTGAAGAGAATAAAGAATTTATTTTGATAAATATTTTGTCACTTTGATTGTTTTCACCCATCCTGCACCGAATGTTGTATAATGTCATAAAGGACCGGACCAAGATGGGTATTACACTATCGTATATCTTATCAAAGTTTTTTGAAACAAATTTAATGACAACGTAATAGAACATATTTCATAAATTTATTGTCATATTTATTTTTCAAAAATTATGAGGTTAAGAATACTGCTTATAAAAGATTTTATTCCCAAAAAAATGTAAAGAAAGAAAGTGGTGGAAAATATTCTTGGCCATTTGAAACAGCAAAATTTTAATTTCACAGTCCCGAGTTAAATAAGATTTTACACAAACCATAAAAATATGGACTATAAAAACTGAAATAAAAGGTCACATTTTTCAACTGCTTATACTATATTTGAACAGTTTAGGCAATAAACTATAAGAAAAAATGTTTATTACTGTCAACAATGTACACAAATGTAAAATGGATCAGGAAGTCAGTGTTTATTTGAAAGTTTAGGATAATTTTGTTTCTTATGGCGACTTGTTCGGATCTTGGTACATCGGTTCCCTGGCATCCCAATATAACTTATGTATGTTCTTTGATCAACTACACACTGTCAGTTGATCTTTATTCATCACAGAGATTGTATCGTGGCACAAGGCACATTCATCTGAGGGTAGAATCTTCATCCTGTGCAAATTAGCAGACATGTCCTGTGTTTAGGCGGAATGTGTTATCATGGATATGGACGACAAGGTGTTCACAGTGGCTTTCTTATGTTTGAGTTGGGTGCCGTTTAGTGTAATGGAACATACGATATTGTCATAAAATATGAATACAGAACATATTATTATACATACTAACCAAAACCTAGCCTATAAGCCTTCAACAAAAAGAGTCAAGGTTATAAGCTTATGTTTTTATTTGTTTCTTTATTAAGAAACAAATAGCCAATATAATTTATTGAAAGGTGATTAGGTCTTAGGTTTTGCAGAAATTACATATATATTTTTTTGGTATCTATTACCAAAATATTACAAACAAATAAATAACATTATATAGGATAATATATTAATAATAATATTAAATATTACCTTTTAATGTTCCATCTTGTGACTTTTTTGGTCGTTGGAATGTTACGACGCGTTTCAGGACCGCAATCCCATTGTCAAGTACACTTACACAAACACAATAAAACACATAACACGTTTAAAAAACACACAAAAACACCACAGTTACAACACTTTTAAAAAACTTAATTGTGCCGAACAATTTCATCGTGTAGGTCGTAGTGTGGTCCATGGTACACTGTCGTAAACTGTCTAACGAAATATATTACTGTAGTTAGAAAACCGGTTTAAAATAGCCTAGGGCTGTGTCATATAAACTATTACTTTTAAAATCCAGCTGATCGTTTAATAATTTAGACCGATTGTTATTAAACTCCTTATAAAGAATTCTTCTAAGGCGTTCAAAAGTCTACCTTTTTTGCAAATATGAAGTGGAACCAGATTTTTGTTGAAATTAGTGTATGAATGATTACTATTAATTAAATGTTGAGCAAAGTTAGATTTTAATTTATGCATGTTTTCATGCGGCAAATGTTCATTAAAACGGTCTTTGAATGCCCTACCCGTCTGTCCCACATAAATACTGTCACAATCATCACAATTGATTTTGTAAACACCCGACTTCTTTTCGATTGGAATTACACGTTTGGGTCGTAACAATTTTCGAATATTATTGTTGGTGCGAAAAGTGACGGTAATATCATATTTCGTCAATGTATTTTTCACCATATG
>JAGFPH010000174.1:821382-834179 GCA_018207615.1 Philaenus spumarius | reverse complement strand
GTTTTATTGTGTTTGTGTAAGTGTACTTGACAATGGGATTGCGGTCCCGAAACGCGTCGTAACATTCGAACGACCAAAAAAGTCACAAGACGGAACATTAAAAGGTAATATTTAATATTATTATTAATATATTATCCTATATAATATTATTCAAAGTGACTTGGAATCCAAGAACCATGCAACTAAAAAAAAAAAATAACTCTTTATTTGTTAATTTTTTCAGAACTAAATGGACTTGGTTAACACTTGGATGGCAAAAACGTCAACAGTGGAGATACCAGTAAAAAATGATGCATATTTAAAAGAAAATTTCAAATAAATGTGTCAAAACAATCATGTTTTAGAAAGAAAACAAGGAAAAAATACAACAAAATCGAACTTAAAATTATGAATTGAGCTTAAAAACGGTTTTTATAAATGAGAGCAAAGTTTTTTTTTTTATTTTTAAAGCAAGAGACAATATAGCAATGTCATTATTATTGTGAACAAAACTAGCTGTTTGAGGAATGCATAGGATTTCAACAAAAAAAAGTATAACGTGAAATTAGAGGGTAATTTTTGACCTGTTTGCTGCCGTCAGAGTGTTAAATAGTAGGCCTACAGAAAATTTTATATAAAAGAATAATTTATAACTTTGTAATTGATATATTTTAAATGTGAATATCCATCACAATAAAAATAAATTAAATCTTATACAATGATTGAGGGGATGTTGTATTTTTAGGTATATTTATGTTAGCAATTTTTTCGATTAACCGTCATGGTCTTGGTCCAGATCCTGAGTGTTAATCAAAGTTTTACTGTACTAATACAACATCACTTTTATAAAATATCTTAAATATTCACATAGTAAATTAACAAAGTGTCAACTAGAAGCTCCCTGACAGTACTGAGTCCAAACGGTTGTACTGATGACCCACCTGGCTGTTGTCAAGATCCATCCATAAATCAAATGAGGTGGTCCCCATACGATTTTTCATTTAGGATACCATTTCTGTTTGATTTAGTTTCTCTGTATATTTATAATTTTTTAAATGTATCCTTGCGTCTGCCCTTATTCGCTATGAGTAAGATTTCAAGGTTTGTATATATGTTGCTAAAGGAGAGGTCGGTAGAAGCTTCTTCATAGCTTGAATGGCTTGACAATGACTTTAAAGTGTCAATATGTTCTTTAATAGTGTGTTTTGAAAGTTGGCCAGTTTGACCTATATAAACGCATTTGCAACTGCCGCAAGACAACATATGCCCCGCACATTCTTAAGATGGAGTAAATGCTCATTATAGCATCGAAATCGTTAAAACGAAGTCACACGACAGAAATCAAATACACGGTTGTTTCAACTGTCATTATTTGTTTGTCTTTAGTAATTTTCTTTCAGTTTTATGAGAAGTGAATTTGTTGTCATTTCTAGAAAAAACTAAGTCATACACAAGGATTAGGAACAATTATTTTATCTCGTTTTGTTTAGACCTTAAGTTTAAGATTTTATAATACAAAATTTATTTTTATAATTTTTTATTTAAAACTTACAACAAGAATGTAAAACAAGGAGATGAAAAAGGATGAAAGGTAATTAACAACAAATATTCTCTTGTAGCACTCTTTTTCTTCAAAATGGACACCTATAAAAATGTACAACTTTACTAAGCATATTGTTTTCTTTTTTTAAGGTTACAATGGTGCTTATAAATTTACATAGAGATAAGTAAAAAGCCTTTTCATTAAATATATACATATATCAATAGATACAATTATTATTATTATATATATATATATTGATATATGCATATATTTACTTATTTATGAATACAATTTAACAAAAATTTAAACTAACTTTTTTTAAAAATAAGATAACATTTATAACAACAGATATATCGATAGCTATGATTGTTTCAATAGTTTGGTAACATTTTAGTAAATTTACCTGGAGCCTGCCAGGCGATAATGAATCTTTTACAATAATAACAGTCGAAAGTAGAAGAGAAAATTACACTTATAAACGCACCGACAATATTAATAAGTACAGAAATTAAAATTAAGTCCATCCGATAAAAATAATTATTACAAAAACTGTACTTTATGTAAGAAATTTGAAAACACAACAATCGACAGTTAACCGACCACTTAAAATCCCTGTAAATAAATATGGTCGCTGAATATATCACTTAGACCGACATTAACAATGTTTCACATACAAATACCGATAAATCAGCTGATTGCACAGGGTTCACAGCTGACTGCAGATAAAATGTTTCATATCCCTTTGAAATCGAATATAAACAATCCACCAAACAGTTAAAATACACCATATTAAGGATTCCGGGATTCCGGATAAACAGGGAAGGCGAGGAGTTACAACACCTGAATCAAATTGGACCAGAAACGATTGAGGCACTTGGTAGCTTAAGGTTCGGGGCAATGTGCTATAAGTAAGGACTCGGTCCTGTTCCCTTTGATTCCCCGTGGAAGGAGAGAGGCCTTCCCTGTTTCTCCTGCAGTAAGATCCGATGCGCCGCTCGGTCCATCTCCTCCTGAGTCATGTCAAGAGCTTCTTGCATTTCTCTTGAAGTGTAGCGAACGAATTCAGGATCGCAGACTTTGCCCAGACCCTGCTCCACCAGCACCTGTTGTGAAGATGAATTTAATGATCGTGTAATAAATATTTTAAAATCACTGTGGATGACAAAAACTAACTTATAGAACAAATATAGTATAAATATGTAAAATATAACTACTTATACTGCAGTCTGGCTCTGCACTTGGGCTACGTACAATATGACAACCGTGTAGTCTGAGCCCTTTATTTTTTGGTCAGAGGTTATGAAACTTATATAACCAAGCTTTAATTATAAGGCACTATTTTTTACAAATATAATTTTCACACATTAGCCTAACAATTTTTACCGTGTACGTTCCACTGCAGTAGCTTTTAACATAATCAAAACATCAGGGTTTTACAAAAATTTCTGTACAAAAATAACAAAAATCCTATTGTACCTAAATTGGAGAATATGCAATAAATGTGTGAATGATTTTTTTACACGATATCTACCAGATCATAAAAATTTAATTTCCTGACTTTTTGGGGAGGTTTAGGAGACCTCAAATAGAAATTTGGCGACTTTATTTTCAAGCAAATCAAAATTTATATTGATGTCTTACGAAAATGTACAGATATAAAAATCTTTGAATCATACATCTTTAGATACTTAATAAGAAATTACTTGTTTTATACACAGAAAACACTCCATTAAATAAATATGAACTAGTTTGTGAAACTATGCAAATAATCTGGATTTGTGTTTCAAAAGATTCGTTTCTCCCCTCTCCGGTACTAGAAAATCTTGTTTGCTCTGTAACAGTTAAGAACTGGTTTATTAGGATTGGCAGAATCTCTATTTACTATAAGTATCGATCAAATGAATGGCTCTTGCAAGTGAACTAGATGAATTAATTGATCCGAATCTTGAAATAGATTTACAAGGATGATTCGTACAATACAGTACAAACTGTGGGGCGCGAGAAATTCAATTTCAGGCAGGAAAAAAACAGCGACCTTAGACAACATATCATGACCTTTTATCCAATTCGTGACTTTTTGGGGACTGGTAGGCACAGTGTTTTATGACATTTTTTAAGAATGATAATTAATTGTAATTTTTAAACAAAGTTCCCACATACAAGGAAAGATTGGGGAAAGTCAAGGAAATTGGTTTTGGGTCAGAAAAGTTTTTTAAAACAGACTATAAGTCAGGGAAAATGTAGATAACTAGTTCTTCAGGACCTAGTAGCGTTGAGCTAAGGATGTTTTAATTGCTATTTTTTTAACAAAATTATTGGTCTAAAGTTCACTAAGTACTTAGTTTTAAAGTGATATTAATCCAATTAATTTATATTATATTTTAGAGTTTTTATAATAATTTAACTTATTGTATACTTTTTCAAGTTGATTTAACTCAACTTGCATTTAAACTTTCCTCAAAATTTGCCTTTATTGAACTGGGTTTTGAAAGAAAATTTCCAAGATTTTCTGGTGTAAAATAGCAGGGTTTCAGTTAAAAACTATATCTAAACTAATTTGTTTGCTCGCTCTATCATACAGGTTCTGAATAGCTACATTTTGTTTGCTATGCTTTACTTTGTCTCCACTTTATTTGAATTAGACTAATGAAGGAGCAGCATATAGCCAGTAACTAGATTCGAACCTACACAACCTGTGTTGGATGTTCCAACTGTAGCAACTGGACTAGCACCTTTAGCCTCACCAGCCGCTCTGCTTCACCCGATATATGACTAATTTCATGTAGTTTGGAATATATGAAAATAATTAACTTAAATGAGCGATACTTACTCGACCAACCAGGCTTTCTGCTGACCCAACGACTTCTGGAAAATTAGGTCTGCGATCAGCTGGACTACCCGGCAATGAATGCGAGAGCCGTTCAGTTGCTAAGCTTCCGTTGGATTCACCGGGGTGAGTCGCTATGTCAAAATAAACAAAAGGAAATATTGTGAGTTAATAAATTATGACTGGCACAGTACATTATAAAAAGGTACCTATGTAACCTAATTTAAATTTATTAAATGGGCTGCCTTTAATACCTAGTTTATAACATGTTGTGCATGTGTGTATATGTGTTCGTTATGCATACCCAGACAGATTTATACATTGTGATCAGACCAGAGCTTACGCCATACAAAATATTTTGATTACTTGAGTTTAAAGGGTGAACATGGGATAACTACTCTAAACACAATAATAATTAAATTGACATCCTTCTCCCGAAGCTAGAGAGCTAAATTTAGCACGTTTTTTTTTTATGTGATGTTCTTTTAACTCTCGCATTACGATTATTTGCATTCAAGGGATGAAAATGTGGTAACTACCCCTATACAATAAATTCTACTAACTTCCCACAAAGCTAGAGAATTAAAATTTGGCACTTATTAATCTTATGTGTTAGGAATGAATAAAACAGAGGAAACACTTGCATTTTGTTACCTGCGTCTAAGACATGAAATGGGGGTAGTTAGCCCAACACAATAAAAATAAATTGTTACAATTCTCATGTAGCTAGAGAGCTGTTATTTGCCACATTCGTTTCTTAAGTGATAAATAGGAAGAGTAATGCACTCTAGCATTACGATTACTTCCGTCATTCGTGGAAATGAAGAAACTACCCTTAAAACAATAAATATTAATTATACTTTCTTCTAACTAGAGAGCTGAAAAATTAAACAACACACATTTTTTTTTACTTGTGACTAATGGGTAAAAATTGGGCTAGATACCCCTTAAACATTAAAAATAAATTCCACTATTGTCTCATGAAACTAAATGGCTTAAATTAGGTACATATTGTTTTTAACTGATATTCAGAAAATAAAAACCAATTGTATCTCGATTACTTTCATCTAAGGGGTAAATTGGGGTAACTAAAAATGTTATGTACTCAGAGAAGTGTTTTTTAACGTAGATTTTGCCTCGGAATTTAATTTTCCCCGTTTATTGATGCAGAGCTGATCACCATATAAACATCGATAGATTTCGACGAAAGTAACTATGGGGTGATGTTATTGGCTAGGAAACTAGGATCTGATATAAGGCTTATTTATCCAGTAATAATTTCATTTATTTATTCTGCGGGCAAAGCAGTTCAATTGAAAGAGAAATGTTTAATCCAAGTTTATAAATTTATTAAATATTAATTGTTGTGTTATATGACCCAAAACAAGGTCAAAACATGTAGTCCAAATTGACATCAGTAGTTATTCACAGCTAGAGCAGGTGTTTACATCAGCTGAGTTTATTGTTCCAATTTTTCACTGTTTTTGTTTCTGATTTCACTTGGTGTTAAAACTTGTTTAGGGTTTCAAGGAATGTAGGTTAAGGAATGTGAACCTCTTAAGGTTACCGTATTGTTTTAGATATTTTTGTATTGCAATTGAAGCTAATATAGCAGACAAAAAGGGGCCGATCAAGCGATGTTGGCGAAATAATTAAGAGGATTTTAGTTATGGGGACGATTCAGTCTTTGGTAATGACAAATAAATGTAGAATATATAAAACAAACTATACATATTTGTATTCACCATGAAATCGTGCTTCTTTTGAATTGTGAAAAAACTACTGTATCATAAAAAGACAAAGTTTTAATTAAAAAAATGTTGTTAACTATATATAGTTTTTAAGATATCCGTATACATACATATTTTTTTCATTTCTTGCAACTCCATAACAATATGCCTTTAAGAAAGAAACGGTATATAAAATATGAATACCGTATACAATGAATTATGTATTTCTGATGTAATTTATACTTTGGCTCTGTAACTATACTGAAATTGTCCGCCAGTTCACTGCAGAATACCATGTTGGCTAACTGACATAGAATTACATTACGTAATAATTACTTAATGATATTTACAAATTTTAATGTTAGAATAATTAGTATGACATACAACATATTACGGCATTGTATTGTGTTGTTTAACATTTTCATTCCTAAAAGTAGGTTTACACATAATCATTAAAGCCTTTTCGTTAAAGGTATCGTTGCAAGAAACAGAGTTGAAAGTAGTATTTATAAACTTTGAGTTTAATCATGATCCAAACTCCAAAATAAATCAGTATTTTATCCAGTTATTACAATAGAGGAATTGGTTTCGCGGTGTCTTTATGGTACGATCAATTCTGAATCATTTACGTTCAACCCGAAAACCTGGAAAATTTAAAGGTTTCCGCAGGTCCTAGAATTTTGAGTTGAAAAATCATCAATAAATTGAAGTCCAATTTACTGTAGAAAAATAATTCGGTTTCAGAAGCGATCCGAAGGATGGTGCAAGGTCAAGACCTCATGATATTCTAGTTCAGCGGTTCTCAACCTCCAGGGGTTCATAATGGGTCGCTAGAGGGTTTGCGGAAAGAAAATGTGTAATGGCGGACATGTACATTGTATAGAGTTGCAGTATTAAATAGTTAAAAAAATATAAATATTGACCAACAATCATAATAAATTATAAATAAGTTTATTTCAAACATATATAAGCAATTTTAAGTCACATATTAAACTAGAATGTAGTAAATAAATATAATAAAATGAATATGTAATAGTTATAGTAAATATATATAAATAATATTGAATATGAACTTCCGTCTGACCTGACAATTAAGATTTGATTGCATTTCCCATCTACAGAACTCAGAAAGAGCATTTTCGTCCTACACATTTATTCAAAAATAAATGTAGAAACAAGTTGAATGTTACCCCAGACATGAGACTATACTTGGCTTCTTTTGAACCTAACTTAAAAAAATTGTGAGCAACAGTGCAAGAACAGAGCTAATTATAAATTGCAAATAAAAAAGTGTTTACAATTTAAAGTAATTTTTTTCTTTTTAATTATAATAAAACTAATTTTTCCATTTTGTTTTTATTAATAAAGCACTTTCTGTTACATTTTATATTTACTATTGAAGTGTAAAATTGTAATTGCAAAATATATTACTCACATAGTTTTAAACTGTATTTATTGCCGACCATATTACTGTATTGATTACACATTACTGACCTGACTTGCACTAGATACTAATTATAGTACAGGGGTACAATTCATGAAAAGAAGTTGGTAAAAGGTAGGCAACTGCAAAAAGGTCATCTTTCTGATTGGACTTTGTTAACCCATTGTTGTTCATTCGGCCTCTGAAGGATTGCACGGCTAGTGGCAGCAAATGATTTTGCCGAAAATACAAGGGTTTCCGGTTTTGTTTAACTTTTGCAACTTTCTTTTGAATTATGATAGAGCAATGAAATTTGAAACAGTATTTTTACAATGCGTTCATGAATATTAATATACCATTATTCAAATAAAAAAGTCATACATTAGTTTATTTTTTACTAAACAATTTTTTTTAATCTTTTAATTGAAAGTAAACCAGAATTATTTATATTTAAATAATTTTTAGTTTTGCACACTTTTTTTTAGCTTTTAATGTTTTTCACATAGAAATATTACATTAGCCTCATATCTTAAATATTTACAGTACTTAACAATAAAAAATATAAAAAACTCAACTATTTTTATTTGTGCTCATGTAAATTTTAGTAAGTGTGCGTTTCCGTGGAACTTTGACGACAGTTTATAATAATTAATTGGAAAATAAGAACTTAACACTTTCTACAGAATAATTGTACAGTATTTACAATATTTACACATTGAAATCTTTTTATATTTAATAATTCACTCAAGCATGAAACCAGTTTTTAGGTGGAACAGCACTTGGCATTGTTCATTCACACAGCCATCTGGTTTCAGCTCTTTTATCACGATCGATTATTACACGCATAGTAAACAAACAGAGTGGTATTGTCTAGCAGCTGTCATGCAAAATAGACAGTAAAATGCATGAAAATCAGTCAGCCTACCAGACAATGTAAATTAACTTTGTTTCAACGATTGACCAAATAAGATGAAACAAACGGTATCTAACAAAATTTGAGCTAAGTAAAAGAACAGTACAAAGTCAAACGCAGTACACGTAACCGGCGCGTAACTCGGCAATCAGTCTTGGGTTGCCACGACCTAACCAGCACGAGAGTCTACCCCAATGGGTTAACAGTCATGGAATAATCGAAATAATAATTCGCACACATCGTACTTGTCGAATGACTTCTCGGTTTGATTAAGAATTTTATCATATTATTCATTTCTGTTATACACAGGTGATACAATTTTTAGTGGTAAGTAAATGTCATGTGCTCGACATTTGTAAAATTAGTTGTACCAACATTTTCAATTTGATGTTTAACTTACACTGAATGATGTCATAGTTATGCGTAATTATGAAAACTGTTAGTGATGACAATTAATTCAGTGTCACGACACCTAATGTCACAAATCATACTGAAATATCACTGTGACAGAGATGTTATGATGTCAAAACTAATGATGTTATGATCCTGACTTTAAATTCATACATCTATACTTTTCTATTTCATGATCATCAGTTGTTTCATTTTATCGTTCTGTAAAATATGAATATTTTTGTCCTTTCATTGTATAAATTTAACCTTTTGAACATTATTTATGTAATTTCCCGCATAGGTACAACAATACTTATTCAAACCAGCATTAACGGAATATCATTCAAAACACAAAAGACCTACTTTATTACCATGTGGAATATAGTACTTGTTACTTATGATAATTCATAATTTCTATAAGTATTTATTTTGAAAACTTTTCCATTTTCAATTTTTGCCATATTTTAAGTCAAATTATGTTGTTATTGATTTGAAATATGTTGTAAAAGGCTTATAAATGTAGATACAATTAATTAATATTCTATTAGTATCTTAGTACAGTTTATCAATCAGTTTAAAAAGAACAAAACCATGCACAATAAATGGTTTAGTACAGTAATGGTCTACAGGACACAAATATAGTAAGCCAACACATATTCTACATATAAGTAGGTTACCTGAACCCAAGAAGGAAATGAAAGTAAATAATTCATTGCATAATTATAATATAGGATCTACCTCGTCCATGAAAAGAAGCCCTATGGAGTAAAGGTGACCTTTTGCCTATCCTTTCTATTTGCGGATCAAGCATGAAACCAGCAACTGCTACCGCCATCGCTTGAGCCTGAGCTAGTTTAAGACCACCGGCGATACGAGAGAAACTGGGTGAAGAATCTTGTCCCCCTCTACCACCAATACAGCCCAGGCGCGGAGCTCGGCGAGTGGGTGGAGTCGGCGGAGTCATTTCAGCACCGTTATGTTCGTCCTGCATGCTGTTAATGTGGAAGAAATGTTAGCACTCGCATGCAAGCCGTGCGTTATATCGCTATTTACAAATACACAGTTACACATAATGGTTAAGGGATATAAACAGTACACATATCCTACTCTGTTGAAGATCCATGAAGCTAGAACTAACACATTTTAACATACATTCACAGTCATACACTGTAAAACCTTACAACCATTTGTAAAAATAAAAACACAACAGAATTCTCACAAAAATATGTTTAATGGTCAAATGCGTTTCAACGACAAAATCGTCATCTGCAGATATAATTTAGTTGTAGCTCAAATTTCACTGAAGATGACGACTGTCGTTCAAACACATTTAACCACTAAACGCATTTTTGTGAAGAATTGTGTTCTGTGTTTTAATTTTTCGAAATACTATTCCTCACGTGTCAAGCTCGATTATTATTATTTATATTTACAACCATTGATATCCGATTTACAGCGAACATGCTGTATTCAAGATGAGGAGTACCCACTGTCCACACTATAAGCCCTCTAGCTAAAGCAGATTTATTCGGGACCGTTTGGTTTTTGGTGAGTCAAATCTTTTAAATAATGTCTACTATAGAGAAGGCATGGAATTAGTTTACGCTTTAGTAACATATTTGCAGCCTTACTTTAGTTTGTGTATGTGTGACCATTGTTTTCTAATTACAGTTTTATTAATATGAGTAACTCTACAGCACATCTAAACACAGACAGTATAGTATTTTTTAGAAGAAAACCTTAACAATTTTAGTGACGAAGAAAACTTTATTATTGGACAGTGGAAACGAAAGTAGTGATTTTGACATTTCTGAGGCGGTCGAAGCGCTAAAAAGTGTAGCATAATTTACAGCAACTGAGCTTATGAGAGTTTCCCCCTCTCCTTCCTTCTTGATTCTCCATACAAAATTTGCTGCAATAAATATCACGTGAAAACCTGTGATAAGCCTCTGTTGCAAGTTCTAGCAGAACTGTTTACACATGCATTCTAGGTACCACGATTATTGTCACTATTCACTTTTAACTTTAAGACATAATGCGCGGACGTGAACTTACATCAGCTCTAATTTTACTGTTAAAGCATAAAAAACTATCTGCTTGAAAATCAGACTACGGTTGTTTATTTTTTATAATTCATGGTAGAGCTTCTAATAGAAGATACTAAAAGAGTGTTCAGCCTGATTCGTAGATTTATAGTCCAATATACATTATAATTGTATTATAAATTTTTATAAACAACAAACATAGTGCATCTCAGAACTGAGACTGAGAGATGTCAAAACATAAAACACACACTAAGAGTACAGCAAACGCACACAAGTGAATGCAAACGTGTTTTACCTATGTGTTATCGATGTAGTTGTTGAGATTATACGCATTTGGTGGATTACATGCTTGTTGACCTGTGCATGAGACCGCAAATGGTTAAAAAATAGAGGCAGAATGTGGTTCCTCGTCATCTTCACTATTCGACATAAAACAAATCGAACAAGGATGACACACCCGATCTTACAACTGAAGGGAACAGAACGTGACCGATGGGTGTTAGAATAATAACTCTCACTTAGCTTCAGCGACACCTGAATGAGATCTGTTATCTCTAGCATTAAACATATTTAACACTAACTAAAGTTAATTCTAAAGAAATAATATCTGTAAGATGTGAGAGTACAAACTGGATATCCTACGTAATAAACTTCTACAGAGCTCAACATTTTCTAGTAAAACTGAAGCCATGCAGGGAAAGGGAAAGAGAATGGTAGGTTACACCTAAGTAATAGCTATGTATTCCAGTCAACAGATTGAAACCATTTATAATTTAGACAGTTACCTAGAGTACGGAGATGGTTACCTGTATTTCCATCGTTACAAATTTACAGTACGCTTGAAAAGAAAACATTTTTTCATCACTTTGTCACAAAAGTTGAGACCTGCTATAGTTTTGCTATAAAATGTACAAGTACTTCTAACATCAAATATTTTTCCTAAATTTTTCCCATAGTACTTTTCGGAAATAAATATAGGAACGGTTTTTCAGTAACGTTTTGGGAATATCTTGAAAACTATATACCAAAAACTATTCACAAAATTGTTCTGTTTTCTTAAATTATTTGTGTGCAATATCTCGAAACTTTCGAGTTGTAACAACTGATAACTCGTCTCGATATAGTCAAAAATAAGATATGTTCTCGATTCTAGTTTTCTCGATTCAACCATAAATTTCTTAATAAGTTTTAAAAATCTTAAATTTTATTTTTTTGTCTTTTTGAAAAGTGTAAATAGTACTTCAGAATTAAAAAAAGATAAGCAGTTCAAATATCGCAATATCTTCAAATTATCTTGTCACTGAAGAAAAATTAATTAGCATAATAGGGATTGAGGTTTAGCTGTGTACCTGTTATTCGTAATGTACAGACTTTTAAAAGTTTATGATTTAATTAAGGTTTTATAGCCTATAAGCCTAACTGTATTGTGTAGTTATTTATGTGAGAATATTGTCACACACATAAAAATTCTTACACACGTTTTTCATTATGTTCTGTACACACCTCAAACATTTAACCTCATTAAATAATTTTAAAATTTGGTAATTTTGTCATCTTTTGTTAATAAATATTTTATCACTGAAAAAATCAGAAAGTTTAAAAACGTGCACACATCAAGTTTAATAAATACTTCATAAAGGTTACATTTGTTATTTACTGTACAGAAAAAAAGTCAAAACCTTGACCAGCTGTCTAATTATTAAAAGCACGTAGTGAGATTTCTCTAATAATAAATCAGCTGTTAGTTGTAAATACAAAATTACTATAAAACGTACTACAGCGGTTTGAAAGCAGTTACATTTTTAATTATTTAACAGATTTAAAGTAATAAAATTACACATTTAAAATTTTTGCGGAGTATGGTTTAAGCTTCAAATTGATATACTGGGTGTGCGGCTTTGGGGTTATTTGTCAGCTAAAACAAGCAAATATAGTACAATATAACAT
>JAGFPH010000174.1:808381-819208 GCA_018207615.1 Philaenus spumarius | reverse complement strand
ATAACTTTGATCCCCCCCAAACCCACCCTAAAATTTCGAATTTTTTTAAACCCTTTCTTCTTTCTTAGTGAGCACCTATGGCCCTAGAGGAAGCTACATACCAAATTTCATTCCAATCCATTCGGTAGTTTTAAAGAAGTCATTTTTTAATAACTTTGATCTCCCCCAAACCCCCCTTAAAATTTCGAATTTTTTCAAACCCTTTCTTAGTAAGCACCTATGGCCCTAGAGGAAGCTACATACCAAATTTCATTCCAATCCGTTTGGTAGTTTTTGAGAAATCGTGATGAGTGAGTCAGTGAGTCAGTGAGTCAGTGGGTTTTGGCTTTTATATATAAATATAACATGTGTCCTATCTCGCTCTGTTTCTGACTGTTCGTTTTTTGTAATTTTTACAAATACCTTAATATCTCAGAAACGATTTAAGATATAATCATGAAACTGGGTGTGAATATTCAACTAAATAGGGTACATTTTACTTTAAAAATTTGTTTCCCTGCAACAATATGTTTCAAAATGGCGGCAGTTGAAAATTTTCAATGTTAGATATCTAGAAAACTATATATTTTAGAAACAAATTTAAACACATAAAATTTTTAGACTATTTTAAGACAAATCCAATGATAATATGGTTTTTAATAATTGAATCTTTCATAAATAACGGAGATAACTAAAATTTAGTGGTCGAATGTAGGGCTATTCGGGTGCTGTAGGTGGTCATATTAATGAAATAGTAATAAAAAGTTCATATTTTTCAATCGGTTCAGTAGTTCCAGGGATTACCCCCTACATACAAACAAATTTTAAGTAAAATAAATAGTGCCAATTAATTACTCGACAAACAAATAACATAAGTAAGTATTATATAAAAACAAATATTACACAATTTATTGACTATTGAATAAACAAGTTTTATTTGTCAAAGTCAACTCTTAAATAACATACTATATACTTAATACAATATTTCATAAAATAAGGAATAATTGCCAATAGAAAATTTTTAACTTATTAACTCTTTAGGGACTTGCACTTAAATACTAGTATATACCTTTATTACCAGGATCTATTTTTAGTTTATGAAAGCATTTACTAAAATTGGTGTAACTTTTGAATGGTTTAACACGTAATCTAGTGAATTTAGTCTGTTTTGTCCCTAACAGATTGCCCTAGCATTCAATACTAGAAATATATATATATATATATATATATACATATAAAAAAATACATTTGGTACTTTATTATTTTTTGAAAAAATACACAAAGCATTTTTTTCTATTTTTGGAACGTTCTTTTTAGTATATAAAAACAATAGCGAGAGTTATATATTTTAGTTACTAGGTTATTTTTGTACATGTGGACAATATTAGAATACAGTAATTAAAAAGTTGGTTACTTGAGTAATGCAGGATATATTGATAAAATTGACGCATTGGGTTCTACTACTTGAAATCTCTACAATACAAAATTACATGAACATAGAAACTGAATTGATTCTAACTGACTAAAAATGTGGGAAAGCGAATGAAAATTTATAAATATGTATATTATTTGTTTCTGTAGGTTATACCCTGTTAGATTTCCCCTGTAACATTATCACTATAATCATCTGACTCTGACCCAAGCAGTTTATCTACTTCACTAAACGTAAATTTTCTTCATCTTCTTGTCAACTCATCTTGACAACTTCGAGTAATACTAAAACGTAACATAAAACTAAACACAACTTAAAAAACAACATGCTAATGCAACAACAACAAACCGAAAACAGCAAAACACCGGTCCAACAGCTGCTGAAACTGCGCAGTTACGCTCAAGATTGAATGATAAATTGCACAACAATCAATACTATTTGATTAATATGCTTCCTTTTCTACAGTTTTATATAAAAAAAATCCAAATATTGTAAAAATTATATACTTTTACGAATGCTCTTCGTAAAAACACAATATTGTGCGATAGATCGAAACACAATATATTTCTTTTAATGATTTAAAACAACAGTAGGTACTTGATAATTTCCCTCTCAAGATTACCCTTTGGTAAATTTTTTTAACTTAAAATTCTATTCTCACTTTTTCTCGATCTCGATAAAATTTTATAAATAAATTCTCCTTCTCCACTTGTTCATAAACCTCAAATCCCTCAACTCTCTTCTTTATCTTGATAATTTGTATTAAAACACGTCCCGTTCTCATCTCAAACTCAAAAAGTAAATCTCGTATATCCCTACAAAAACAAACCCCCCTTTTAAATTGATACACCATACGGCAATTTCAAACCATTTTTTTTTTTTTTGCATAACATCTTTACTTTATATCAAGACAGTGAGGGGGGAAGGGGAGCAGCGTAAAGCGCACGTAAATAGTTCTAACTGTAGTAGGCTGGATGAGACTTTAGCCTCTCGTTCGTTTTACTTCCCCTTATTTATTAAGAGGTACCAAACTTTACCCACAACTCTATTACTACATGATTAATTCACTAATAATTCATAAATAAACACTAAAGTAAATTTTGTTTACTTAAGAGGCAAATAGCAAAAGGTTACTTCAATACATCATCAGTAAATGTCAGTGTCACGGGAAAACACGCTTTAACTAAAACTCTGATAGTTGAGTTGTTATCACTTGTTTATTTTGTTGAAATAAAGAAGAAAAGTAACATTCTAGGTTTGGGAGAGAAGAACAACAACCTACAATGTTATCTATGTTACAAATCAAAATAATTTGGAAAATTGCCACTAGATAGAAACATGGAAAGGGCTTAAATTAAGCTACTTTCAAAGATCAACTACCGTGCAATGATACAACACGATATACCACAACACTACAACTCTAGTACAACGTTTGCCCAACTTTCTATATATTAACAAGCCAAAGTTGCTCGCAAGAGATGAGCCATTGTATTAAGTTGTTAGATTCGTATAGTGATCCGGCATTAGTTAGCAGGAAGTTGATCTAACATATAACTCTGTGTTCAGTCAGTTGATCGCAGTCGTGTAGCGTGTGAAAGGGGCTTTATGTGTAGGCCTACATGATACGACAAACCACAATGACTGCCCCAAAAAAGGCATGACAAAAAGCAAACCACGTTGAAGGGTTATGAGAGAGTCTGAGTGTAACGTATTTCAATTAAGTTGTTCGTTAAAAATATAAATGAGAGGAGAAAAAACGCTGTTACTTAGCGTTCATATGTAATGTATTCTTCTGAACGCTTTAATGTACTTAAAATTTTTTAAATGTTTGGTCAAAACAATTTTGTAATTCTACAAAATTTATGCTACAGTAAACCCACATATACAACATAGCTTTTAAGTTGAAGCTAAAAGAACGCATGCATAAAAATGTAACAATCACGAGCTCCGCGAATTAAGTTCTAGGCTAGAGACTATGTGTGGAAGAAGTGCAAAGAAGTCACCAATTGCTAGTGGAGTTGCAGGGTGTCTACCAGATCATACAAATTCAATTTATTGACTTTTTGGGACTTTTAGTACACCTGAAATAGAAATTTGGTGACGTTATTTTCAACCAAATTGAAATGTATATTGACATCTTACGAAAATGCACAGACATGAAAATAAAAATCTTTGAAGATACTTAATAAAAAAATGATTTGTTTTGTAATACAGCAAAGACGAAATTAAATAAATATGAACTAGAACAGTTCGTGAAACTGTACAAACAATCCGCAACTGTTTCAAATTTGTTTCTCCCTTCCCTGGTACTAGAAAAGCTCGAATGCTAGGTTTGTTTAGAACTGTTGTAGCACGATTCACAGTTATTACTATTTATTATACATATTGATCAAATCAATGACTCTAACAAGTGAAATAGACGAATTGAACAGAGTTGAACGTTGAATCAGAGTTGCCACATGTTTTATACAGGTGATTCGTACGGTGCAGTACAAACTGTGGGCGCGAAAAATTTAATTTCAAGCAGGAAACAAATTGTGATTTTGGCAACAAATCATGACTTTTGGGGATTTTTCTGAACTTTTATCCAATTCGTGACTTTCATGACTTTTGGGGACTGGTAGACACCCAGAGTTGCTAATGGGAAAACGTGTTCCTGGTAAGTTTTTCGCTACAGTTAGCGTACCTGCTTGAAAAAATTAAGATCCATTTTGTGTTAACCCTTCGGCGTGGTTTGCCGTCATATTAACGCCGCGCTCAAGGGCATCTATCTTTGGTTTGCCGTTATATTAACGCGCAGTGACAACCCAACATGTGCTGCTTTCCCTCGTCGGGTATTTTAACTATTTCGAATTTTACCGATATGCAGTACGTTGTATAAAAACAGACGAATATTTCTAACTAAATATTTAGTTGCTCCATGCATTTCTTCGCCTCGTCACAGATTATATTCAATAGATGTTGTTGTCAACATTCAGACAGCTGAACAATAGTGTCATGGCGTATGGCGTCGTTCTGTTTTATTGTATTACCTGTCGTTTCATCGTTTTTTTTTTTTAATATTTTGTGTTAATTATGGTTGTGTGTCGATATATATTTTAATGATTGTTTGTATCAGAGTATAAATTAGCGAATATGACAGCTCGTAATAGTGAAATAGACCGTTGGCTTGACGACGATGTGTTGTCAGAGGATAGCGATGATGAAAGTGAAGTTGATTATGTACAACTGGATACGGTAAATGTCACAAATTTACAAGAAAATAATAGTGATGATGAGGAAATTACTGTTAGATATGAGAATCTTAGTATTAGGCACGATACAAATCAAAACTCAGTGAACGTAGTTATAGATGAGCCTGAAGTTAGTACTGATAGTAGGACAAGGGGATAGGTTAAGTGTTTCTGCAGAATTAGATGATAGGCCTACTAATGTAAATATAGAGTCGCAAAACTCAATGGACATAGTTTTAGTTGAACCTCAAGTTTAACAATAAACAGGTATAAAAATTATTAAATTCTGACTGTATTTAACAATGTTATGGGGAATTTTACAAAGGACTACATTTTTAGCCTCTGTCGGTAGAAATAAATAAATAAATAAAAATTATATTTCAAATAACTTTTTATTGTGTTTAGAGTGTAGTCCATATATTAACAACAAACAGGTAAACAAATTATTAAATTCTGACTATATTTAACAAAGTTATGGGGAATTTTGCAAAGTACTACAATTTTGCCTCTGTCAGTGGAAAAAAAGCCCGCAGCCAGGGGTAGCCAGCCATTAGGTAATCCCGGCTTGAAGGGTTAATCGTCAAGAAGTAAAATTTAATAATCAGACTTTTCCTTTAGTCCATCTCTTTTAATGTTCTGACCTCGCAAGAGTGATACCTGAGGATGCAGCTTTAGTCATCCGAAACCGCTTTAGTATATCACCGCGTCATCGAAAAGTTTATCACTAGACGGATAAAGAAAGTATAAACTGAATACTGTATATTCATCAATTAGGTTGTAACTGCGTTGTCTTGACCATTGCTGCTAGAGATGGTCCAGCTAGGCCTTACAAACTAATGTGTCAACTAGGTATTTGATGGTTACAAGCCGATATATCGGCTTACAAAAATTGTTCTGAAAAGGCCGTGAGCTGAAATATCGGCACAACAAAACAACGCCAAAACTGATATATCTGCTTGTTATTCTTTTAGTGATTACACTCTTATTTTTTACTATTCTAATTAAAATTTGCTTGTAGTGAAAGGGAAACAATCAAATTGTTTGTTACTAGTGATCAAATCGAGATTAAGTTTTTTATTTTCCTCTAAATTTTTTGTTTATTCGTGAAATCAATTAGGCCTTGATTTGACAGCTGGGAGTTCTAGAACCAATACCTAAAATCAGTTGTGCATTGTTTATGTATTTGTGGAAGTATTGATATGGTTATATTTTTGTGTTTATTGTGTATTTGTTTTTGTAGGTTTTTATAGTTTAGTGTTTGTTTTATTCAATATGAATAATAAACAGTGTTGTGTTTCACCAGTTAGTGAAGATACATTGTTCAGACAAGTTCATGAAACAAAATGTAAATTTTGCTGATGAAGTGAACGAGCTATTTATTTAAATATTCTCTTAAAAAAATGAAAATAATAAAACCTAACAAACCCTAAAAATAAAACATTTATTTAAATAAGGTTTCCTTTTTAATAAGATTTATAGTACATATTGTTACGAGTAAAAAAAAGTAAAATGTACAAGTCTACTAGTATTTTTTAGATTGGTTACACATTTTTTTATAACATCATGACAAAACTGCCATTTTTATCCTTTACTTTTTGGAATACAATATCAAAACTGCCATTTTTATCCTGGCGTTTTTGGCATACAAGTGCTGTTTAATCACTGGCCTTTTTAGGATTGAATATTTTTTTTTTAAATGGCCTTAAAAGGGTTAAACGATTTTTTATTTACATTATTAGAGATTCATCAATTTAGTTTTTCTATTGAAGTACAACAACAAGCAAGATTAAAGTTTCTAACCTATTACTTAAATAAAATCATGAACATGATACCTTTAGCTGTCAGGTATTTAACCTCTTGGTTAGTAATGCCACATGTGCTGCGGCAGCCATTCTACGCTCCAATAAAAGTAACAACGCAACGTATGCGTTTTGATATTTGTATTTAGTTAGGAAAGCCACAACCTCTGCGGCTTGGTTAATTTTAGATAAGATGTATTTTACGATCTTTTGGCTGCAATATAAAACATCTATCTTGGTTCTAGTTGATTCTGATAGGGTGCACGAGCATTCCCTATCAGACAATTTATAATCTTGCCTGGCTGTTTCCAACATAGTCATTGCATAATCTAAGTTCACAAACGAGTTTGGCTTGTGTTGTTTATACTTTTGTTTAGATAATGGCTAATCGTAAAAACCTTAGCATTGATGATATTTGTGAATATTTTATGCAGTATTAGTAATATAAAATGCAGTATTAGAGTAAAATATGTTTATAAAAAAGGTATAAGTACATGTTTTGGCCGTTAGGTTAGGTTAACTAGTTTTGGGGACTTTATTTGAAATTATGTGATTATAAATAATTATTTCTAACTTTTTTAGCTCCTAATTCATAATTTTATATAATAGGGACAATATAAAAATAAATTAGACAAAAAAGAAATAGGCTACATAAAAAAACTCACTAATTTGGGGTATGGAGCTAAAGGGAAAACCCACTAACCAACAGGTTAAGTACTAAAAGTACAGCATTTTCTAGGGATAGAATCCGGTTCTGCTGTACCTCTACTTCCTATAAGAAAAATGGTAAACGTGGACCTCTTTTCATAATTTTTTGTCGCAAACCTATGATTTGAAAGAACAGTGAATGTGGATGTTTTGCTGTTTTGAAATTTTTTTAGATATCCCTTTTAACTGTCAAACTGGACATTACCTGTAGGCATTTGTGCCTATTCTGTAGTGACAACGCCTAAACGAAAAGTGAGGCGATGATTGACTTTTTGTTTAAATGACAGTCGGATAAGTGATGCATAGATGATTTTGATAATTGAGGGTAGAATGATGGATGTTGGTAGGATAATTGGCATTCGAACAATTGAAAATCGGATGATTGAGGTTTTAGGTAATTTGCGTTCAGAAGATTGATGTTTTGTATAGTTTATGGTCAAATGAGTCATCTTTTGGACAACTGGCAGTTGGATGATTGAGGTTTTAGAAATTTGATGTTTTGGTTAATTGGTAGTAGGACAATCAATGTTTGGGATAGTTGATATTTGAAGAATTGACAATAGGATAATTGAGGTTTTAGGTAATTTATGTTCAGATGATTGATGTTTTTATTATAGTTGGTGGCTAGATGAGTGATGTTTTGAAGCAACTGATAGTAGGATGATTAATGTTTTGGTTAATTTATGGTAGGACAATCAAGGTTTGGGATAGTTGATATTTGAACAATTGAAAATCGGATGATTGAGGTTTTGGATAACTGATGGTAGGTTCATCGAGGTTTCAGACATTTGATGTTATCTTAATTTATGGGAAGGATGATTAAAAGTTTAGATAATTGATGTTTTGAATAGTTAATGTTTGAATAATTAACAGCTGTGTGATTGAGGTTTTGGATGGATATTTGCTGTTTCGATAATTTATGGTGGATGATTGTTGATTTGGATAATGGACAGTAGGGTGATTTATGTTTAGGATAACTGATGTTTTCTACAACCGATGTTCCTCTAATTGTCTTTTCTGATGGTTGATCTTTTAGATATTTGATGTTTTGGATAATTGTCAGTGAGATGATTGGTACAACTGACATTCAGATATTTGTCGCTTTTGGTTTTTTATGAACCTCTAAACATAAGCAGGAACAATATTTTAAACTGTGGAAAATATATTTTTAATGTAAATATTTAATTGTAAGAGATAATGGAGAAAATGAATGTTCACTATGTACACTTTACAGAAATTCACTCTTAAAAGTCAAAGGGAGGAACTTATTCCCTACGGCTTATAATATACAAAGCTTACAAAGTCAAACATACACTCAAAATACAAACTGCAGCTATAATTTGTAATACAAACAAATCCTGTTTTATTAAAGCTGAACTATTAAAGGGTCGTGTAGCAAGTCCTTTGGCTGGTTAGTAACACTGTGCAACACACAATAAATATCTAAAGAAGCTTCAATAAACTACAGAAATATATCAGGTAGAACTCAGAACTCAGTCCTAAAAATACTGATAAATTTATACAAGATACATATGCAAATACTGTATAATCCTACTGAGTTAGCATTCCTATTAGGCTGGTTCAATGGTTCAACACTGTTAAGGATTTATTCAACAATACGCAAACATAGAATCTATATATATTATTATGCAAAGATTAGCAATGTCTGTGTGAATAGCTTTGCCACTTGCCACTACTAAGAAGCTATATACCAGCCTTACCGTGTAGATTGGGATGCAGGTATTGATTCATTTCCAGTGGTTTTCTGAAATCCATTATTTATATTCAGCAAAATCAAGAATACTAAAACTATGCCTTAATGATCATACCTTGAACATTACACTTAACTTGAGCTTGACTCAAGAGATTTTATTACAACAGGAATAATGACTATAACACAAATTAAAATCATAGGGGAAGAACTTGGTAAATTAATTATTTTTGATTTTACTGCCATCTGTTGGCCAAAGCTGAGTATTTTAAACTGGTACCATCGTTCAGTGATAAAACAGAGATATAAGCTGTTGTTTAAAATCCATACAGAAAAAGAACGCAATAAAGCCCAGTCAATAAAGGTTTTCTGTCAGAAATAATTATTGTAAAGGTAATTCATATCAACCCCCCTAATTCATAATTCTTTTTGTTCAAACCCTTAATACATGGAGTACAATAATAGTCCTTTTAACTTTTGCAAAAAACTTAGTATTTAAAAGAAATATTTTACAACAATAATTTTTGACTGAGTTTTTAGTTTAAGCCTTTTTTGTACAAATAAATCAAAAGCTTTCAACAAAAATAAACTACACTTGATCCAATAATTTTTTGCTGAGATATTAGATTATGTAAAGGTCTGCGTTTTCCTACTTTTTGGGGCACGGTAGGAAGCTCCAGAGGGAGGAGTGGGGACTTTTGGGAAAATATTCCTCTAGTATTGGTCTATCACCTTTAAAAAAAAGAGCTTTATCCTAATTACTCCTGACAGTGGGTGTTGTTTTTAACTGGGCTGTTGAATCAATTTAGAGAGAAGCTGATACCGTATGTTTATGTACCTGATGCAACATGGTACTTGATACAAGTATGAGGGCGAGTCAAATATAAATTGGACTTTCACCGATTCTCGAGCAGGCTGGAAGATGGAGTTTGAAGGTTGACGTGTTATGAGTGGGGTAACCCGCTTGGTGAGCTTTTTCTCTTCGTTTCTTCTTCAGTACAGCCAAGAGGTCCCATCAAATTTTGCTAAATGTATTACAATAGCGTTTTAAATGAAGAAATCCATTAAATGCTAAAAAATTTTATTCGGTCGAAGGCTCTGTTTGGGGACGCTCAAATGTCTCTGACTAAATTGTTTGAATAGGTGGCCCAGTAGGTGTGAAAAATGAAAGTCAAGTGATAGTGATATCGACGGCCAAGGTCAAGTCTCACTGACGACACCATCCGTCCACTCCGGATTCGAAAATGGCCAGTAAGTTGCGAAAGAAAGATGAAGTCTGCTCTGTGAAGGCCAAAACCCGTCTCTCAGCTTGTCCTAGGAAAAAATTTTTTAGGACCGGATGGGAATTTTACATATATATTTCCTCTTAGAGTCAGTGAAAGTCGGATAAAATGGGGTAAATGCATTAGAAAAATCTTGAATACCATCCCTACAGTCCAGATTTCTTGTGTCCAGAAGTGCTGGAAGGATAATGATCCGAGAACAATCAAGAAGTCGAGGATCACGTTGGTAATAGGGTGACGATTCAACCTCAAAGTTTCTTTGAAGAAATGATCCAGAAGCTTCCAAAACGCTGGGGAAAATGTCAATCAATCAATCTTTTATTCATCCTTTTTTTCGACAAATATTACATTTGTATAAGGCAGATCCCATAATTTATAAGTAGGCAGGCAATATAATAATAATGCTTGGTACACCAGCAACCCTACAAAGTTTATAAAGGGGGTCTAAAGCGTACAGGGGGTGACTATGTTGAGAGAGTTTAAAGTTTTGATTGTATTTTAAAAAATATAAATAAACATTAATTTTGTGTGATTTTATATTTTTAATATTTTAAAAAAACTCCGTTTCACAAGAGTTTTAACCTGAAGATGGAACATATTTTCCAAAACTGAACATAAAATTACAAGCAAGTCAGTAGACGGAGTAAGTAGAATAAAACTTCATGGCTTTTAAAATAATATT
>JAGFPH010000174.1:771751-795200 GCA_018207615.1 Philaenus spumarius | reverse complement strand
AAAATAATCACGGGAGTAAACATCTGGGCTTTTCAAAATGCATTTTCTTCCTCGTTTTTATTTTCAGTCAATAACTTTGGTATGCATCATACCAAGACAGATTTTTCCGAAGATTCTCATTGATGATGGTTTGAGCATATCCATACTGCTTATACTCCCTCTAGCAGTACCCGTATGATTTTACCCGATGTATTTACAATAGAAGTACTCTACACTTTTGGTAGTAGTGATCCATATCGGCTATTTGTGGGACTATTTGTTTCCTATGTTGATAGGAAAGTATACATTATTAACAATCAGCCTGAACCAAGTGCATTTTATTGGTCTGAATTCTATGACAGGCCGAGATATTAACTATATCCCGTGCCCTACGTTTATATGAGTGAGTGAATGTTCATCCACTCGGGCCACAGGTGAATATCCCGTCTGACTGACAAAGACCGGTGACAGTCCAGCTGGAGAAACAGAAGAATGTGTCTTGCGAATTTCGCTAACCATTAAGGATTTGTTGTTTGATTATACATTACGAAAGCGAACCCATTTAACTATTGACTAATCTTCCGTATTAGGGGATTGGCCTATTTAATGCCGGTCGTCATAATGTTTTAATCTATTTATTAAAATTTATAATTAAACACGCCGGTGGGTACAACAATAGCGATGCATAGCTGGTTAGGTGTCAACGGTGTGTTAGACTAGGAGTAATTACCAAGTATTAATTATTAGTAATTACTAGTTTAGTGTTGTTATAAACTGGCTGGACCATTAGGTAATGATAATTTGGCAAATCGTTTCACCAACTAAGTTTATTGGCGATACACAAGCCTGTCACGACAGAATTACGCTGATGAGGTTCCATTCCGGATTTGGGTCCACAAAACAAGTGTTTGTTTGCTGATAATTTATAGTATTTTTGTGATGTTTTATAATATTATTGCTATATTTTGGAAAGATAAAAGTAAATCATTGAGTTTAAAAAATGTGTACAGATTTTTTTCAGAGTATGTACCATTGTTTTTATTTTGTCTGAATGTTTTTATAGATTAGATAGTGTTGTGATTTTTGACTAATATTTTATGGGTTATTGTTGCGATTACTTTTGTATTATTATTTTTAGTTTGCAGTATATTCAAAGTGTTTTTAACCCTTGAGAGGGTGCGTCTAAAATATAGCTTGAGGGGCATGATCATTTAGACCAGGTTACATAATAACATAGCACCATAAGTAAAAGTAAACACCTTTGATTATTTTATTATTAACTGGTTTTAATTGCTTTTTATTAAATTTTAAAAAGCTTGGCCACAAATAAATGGTTTTTAATTAATAGCGAAACATTATAGATTAAATAAATAAGTCTTTAAACCTTTTAATTTGTCATAAAAAATTGCTTTTAAATGAAAAAAGTAGTTACGTTAAAAAGAAATTTAAAATAATTATTTTAAAATAATGTGTGATAAATAAGGTGTATAAACAAAAAAGTCGATAAGCAGGAATATTCATCTAGAGACGAACTGTATGAGTATATCCTGAATCATTAGCGGACTCCACAACATTTACTGTCACACATTTTACATATGATACTACTTAAAGTTCTTTCTCGTTGATAAGAACTGCCTCTGGTCTTGGTTTTTCTATTCGCTGGTCATAAAAGGCTCATCTTCCTGGACGTTAATTCTGCTGAGGAACTTCAACTTGCACTTCTTACGGCAATCCTAAAATTTCATGAATATTCCTTTTTAGGTTTACTGGTTTACTGGGAGTTCTGTACAGAACAGCGTTCTCTCAAATGCATCAAGCATACTGCTTTACTTAATTACTTTGAATAAATTTGTCTCTGAATATAAATATCATTTTTCCCATGTTTGTAAATAATGTAAGAGTCTATACCAGCAATGTCCAAGAGAGTAAAATACAAAGTAAGAGGTTCATGAAACAGAATCACCCTCTTTACGATCAAATACATCCACACAGCACCTAGTTAAATAATAAGTATAAGGATGTAATGCTGGTCCAATAAGAGAAGTGTAATCAAAATGTTTTTATCGAGTAAATAAGCCACTATGTGTTCACTTAATATTCACTAAGTAATATATATTATAATAAGTGTTAGCGTGGTTCCTCCATTCGTACCAATATAACTCCGAAACCCACCCCAACCCCATGGAGGTTATATGATAGGTGGGCTCCATTCCCCTTCATGAAGAAGGTTTAGGTTTGGAACTGCAGTTGTTGGGTTCGGTGGTACAGGTGTTAAAAGAGCATATTGCACCGATGGAATTCTAATGGGAAGTCGGTGAAGCAGCTGGGAATCGAGTACCAAACTTGCATAGATTAGCCAGAATGTTCTAGAAGCTTTCACAATATTCCTAGAATGTTCTAGAATATTCCAAACAGAATGTTCCAGAAACTTATACAATTTTCCAGAAGGTTCGAGAATGTTGGAGAATGTTGTAGAATGTTCCAGAATGTTATAGAATCTTCCAAAAAGATCGATAATATTCAAGAATACTCCAGATGGTCCTGGGCCACCAAAATATCCTGGAACATTCGTGATCGCTCTAGAAATCAGAAACAGGCTGTGATGCTAGGGACCTAAAACTTGGCACATATTAATTTTAAGTTATATATAGGAGAGAAACATCATTTGCATTTCGATTATTTACGTCTAAGATGTAAAATATTGTACTCATAGACATGACATGCACCTCAAACTCTGCATCACTGATAAGTATGCAACTTATTGTAAACAAATATCAATTACTACAACTATTTACAAACTGAAGTAACAAATTATTTGTATAACTAAAATTTGTATAATCTTAATTCGGTTGTTACAAGTTCAAATTGATTAGTCCACATTGCACAGATAAAAAGGTGTAATAAGCATGCACACATACAAACAGAGAAGAAGAAGAAATAAAACAGTATAATATACTTCCTGTTTCTTTAAATGCAGTTTCTTTTGGCTGAACGATAAATCAAATCAGCAGCCAAGGGCACCCGCTGATAATAATATAAGTAACTGATATCATAGGATACTATAGAGTAACAGTCTACACTTGCTACTGAATTTTCAAGTACCAAGGCCAGATTAAAGGGGTAGGTTAGAGTACGCAACTGCCCAGAGAATAAAACTCATAAAAAAAGGTAAAAAATTATTTTTTCTTGCGGTTAGGTAAAACAGAAATAGACACAATATTTCAAACTACAGTTTGACACACCTCAAGTAAGTTTATTAGTTACTATATCAACGTAACATCACTCTTACTATTAATTACATTGTACTTCTTTGCAGATAATGACGAATGAGACATCTGTCTAAAATACATTCTTGTAATAATAAGGAGTGTTTAAAATGAATATCAGGGTTTTAAGGCTTTGTAGTATTTATTACATTTAACTTACAATTATAAATAATATATCAAATAAAAGAGCAACTCAAACATTATTGTTGGTAAACCTATGCGCAAGCACTGTTTCCTCTGTCTTCCGTTAGAAAGTGCTAGTAGCAAAGATGGTAGCTAGTGAACAGAAAGCTTTTTGTGTTATACATTTTGCAAGGACTGAATCTGTAGTTACAGTGCAATGTGCGTTTCGTATTAAGTTCAAATTTAATCCTCCAAGTGATAATAACATCATAACAACATCACTCCGTAGATGGTATCATCAGCTCGAAAGGGCAGTCTTTGTAAAAAGAAGCATACAGGCTGACGAGTGAAAGAGTCTTTCATATGTAGCCCCAACAAGTCAGTTTGGAAGGCTAGTCAAGAATTAGCAATTCCAGTGACGTCTATGACGAGACTTTTAAGGAGACGCTTACAACTATGAACTTATCGTTTGCAGTTGTTACAAGCTCTAAAGCCTACAGACTACGGTTCGCAAACGATATGTTGCTGCATGACGATGAAGATTTTATGGATCGTGTCGGTTCACCTACGTGGACATGTGAACACTCATAATGAGCTCATCGGTGGGTCGGTAATTCCCACGAGGTGGTACAACTATGGCTCTTTCCTCAATTGGAAGAAGCTGAACCACAGAACTTTATTTGGAAGCAAGATGGTGTGCCGTCACACTGTTATAACTCGGTACGAGAATGGTTATAGGATGTTGTAGCTGACCGCTGGATTGGCCGCAAGGGGCAAAGATAAAAGAGCTTGTTTCGCATGGCCTCCACGTTCACCCGATCCGACGTCATACAATTTTTACCTTTGGGGGTTCATAAAGGATCGTGTGTATTTGCCTCAGCTACCAGCTGATCTACCCGACATAAGAAACAGGATTGAAACAGTGGTTGCCACAATTACTCCAGACACACTCGACTATTAACTAGATGTGTGCCGTTTGAATGGTGCTCACATTGAACACTTGTAGGAACACTGTTTGAGTTGCTCTTTCATTTGATGTAATATTTATAACTGTAAGTTAAATGTAAATACTACACAGCCTTAAAACCCAGAAACTCATTTTGAAACACCTGGTACAATTGATATGGATATTGTTTTTTTATTTGTACAATTGCTGAGTCATTGTAAACTGGATTGAAAAAATATGAAGAATTTGTAAAGAATATTTAAGTTACTATTTATTACTTTCCTAACGTTGTTTTTAAAATAGAAGTATAGTTAGGGCTTGAAAGCTAATAAAAACATAATTTTCAAAAAATTTCAAAAGCATTTTCAAGCTGATTTCATCGTTTCACCTTTTGATTTGCTTTGCAGTTCTACTTTGACAACAGGCTTATAGAATTTGTGGTTTTGTGTTAATTATGATTGGTCATTTTATGATTGGTCATTTTATGATTGGTCGTATTAAGTTTGAATTTGATGGAAATGAAAATTATTGATTCATTCGTGTAGAAAATGAAACGGCCAAGGAATCCTACTTTAGTGTTCAGTTTTTACTATGGTTTATCAACAAAGAAATTAAGTCGCCATCTATAGGTGCCCTTGCTCCCGTGCTTTCAAATACAGCTAAAAACATACAAAATTTCATTTGTAGCCAAAATACTGACTCAGGATTAAACAATGAGCTAAGGAAATCGGATCTATTCATGCTAGCTACCTTTCTAAGGTTTCTTCCAGGCACATCCAAATGATTCATCTGTTAGAAACACACACATAACACATGAGATAATATCACCCACTATAAAAAACACAAAGAAGCAGGAAAAAAAAGAAATGTTTTTGTTAGTGGTGGAAACAATTGCTTTCTAAATCAACTAAACCGAAGAATAACACTTTTACAGAAACCCAGGGTCACAAGGGAATTTTTATCTGTCAATGTTGGCAGTTTTGTTGACAGCTGCAAGCCATCCACCTCCCCCTGCCATGATTATTGACCCATTTTTTTCAGTTCAAAGTCACCAATTAACCTTGACAATATTGCCGGTCTCTGTGACAAAAGATATTGGTCTGTGTATCATACACTAAGGTTTTTGTTATATTTTTATTATATTGTACTTTCGAAGTGATAAATATATATAAAATTGTACATGTAAGTATATAAATGTTAACCGAATAAATATCGATATATGCAGCTCTAAATTTTGTATACAAAGTCAGAAGATCAAGTGGATCACGGAGAACTTCAACCAATCCACCCAAATGACTATGTTAGCGATAGTGTGGTAGATGATTGAGTTGCTGACACTAATTATGTACGTTCAGACGAGGTAGGCTCCAATCTACAAGAATTAAGTTCAGAAGTGGAAGGATGTTATAAAATTTCTTTAGAAGAATGTGGCAATGGAAAAGAGGCAACAGTAGAAATTATGATACAAGATACTGATAGTGAAGAAGAAGAAATATATTATGTAGTAAGGTCAAAGAAAATTATACTAAGTCCTTATAACGTAAGTAGTAAAAAGCCACTTCCAAGGACTGTAAAAGTATCACAAAGAAATATAATACAGACTTTTGTTTAGGATTAGGATTATTTTTTTTTGTAGTAAAAATCAAAAACACGAAAATAATTTTAAAAATAATACTTAATTTCCTGAAATTTTTAGGAAATGTAGCGTAAAAAGATTTTTGTGTATTCATGCTTTAAAATTATAATATATTTAGTCGCGTTTTAAAATAATGTGTGCTTTATATTTAATGTTTATAGGTGATGAATTGGCGGTCTCCGTACAATTTGCTCTAATCTATTTCGGAGCCCTTGCAGAGCGTCGTTTGAATGATTTTATCCAATATAGTTTTAGTTTTCCGAAAGCTGCTCACTTTTCACTCAACTCGTCCATCAGCTAATCTCTACCATCTGTATTTGGGAATATTTCAACATACAAATAAAAATACACAGAATTTTTGTAGACAAGCTATTCTTACAAATGGTCTGCCTGAACCCAGTTCATTTTATTGGTTTGATTTAAGTTCTGGAAATAAGGTTTGTTAGTTAATCAACTGTTTCTGCTGTGTACATCTAGACTGATGAAAGTGTTTGCCCTTTACATGGTGTTTATATATTATTATTGATGTTTTTTTGTAAAATTAAGATGAAGTCGTTGAGATAAAGATTGTTTTGACATTTGGTCAGTATATTTTGTACGGTGTTTTAAAAATAAGTGTGTGTACTTATCGGTAATTACTTGTACAAGCTGCATTAATTATGATTTTAAACATTTTTTATTTGAGATTTTAGTAAATTCAAAGTGTTTTTAGTGGGACAGACTTACAATGGCTGAATTTGAAGAAAGAACTGAAATTCTGGTTTAATATTCTGGAACTGAAATAATATTTGGTATAATTATATTTATCGATTGAAATATTTCACTAAATATTGTACAGGTTTAACGTTTAAATCCCTTTCCAAAGTTTATCAACCTACTTATTAAAACTATCGATCAAGCCAAGTATGGAGATTTCGGAGTATGGAGACCCTCGAATCAAAATTGTTTCCACCACTAATCAAAATAACTTTTGGACAGATTTAGGAAAACAAACAAAACAAGCAGACAATTTTTTGCAAAATCATATCGCATTTCTTGAAGGTGGGAGTTATTTCAAGTGCAAGATAATACACACATAATAACATTAGCAATATTAATATTAGTCCTAGTGTAAACAGTGGATTTGAAAAAACTCAACAAAAATTTTAATTATTATAAACAAGTTGGTTCATATTCTACAAAACACATAATCCCGACAGGGCAATAGTGTTTTCTAATACTTTGCCAATAAACTTATTTCTAATGAGGTATTATTTGGTATTGACTGTTGAGGAAATTTTTAAAGCAAAAAGGACAAACTATCAATTACAGCCATCAATCATTGAAATCAATGTTTTTCCTAACTTAATGATAAAAAAATATTGCGGTTCAAAACTAGAGGTATAAAATGACACGGTAAATGATAAAGTGAAATACAAAATCACTCGGTAAATAATAATGTGAGATGCAAAATGATAACGGTGAATTGTAAAAAGACAATGATAAGGCGCAAAATGACAATGTTGAAATGCAATAAGAGATAATGAGTTGAAAAACGGCATGGTAAATAAGTGAATGAAAAATGGCAGCATCAAATTATAAAAGTGAGATGTAAAATTACATTCGCAAATGATAACCATGAGGTAAAACAATAGATATGAGGTTCAAAACGACATCATAAATGATAATGCATAATGGCAGCGGTAAATCATTTACTTTTATCATAAAAGTGAGATGCAAAATTACAACAGTGCAAAATGTAAGAAGTGAGGAGCAAAATCTTACCGATGAATGATAAAAGTGAGATGCAAAATTCCCCCGGTAAATGATCAAAGTGATATGAAAAATTTCACCAATAAATTATAAAAGTGAGATGCAAAATGCCTCCATAAATGATCAAAGTGGTATGAAAAATTTCACCAATAAATTATAAAAGTGAGATGCAAAATGCCTCCGGTAAATGATCAAAGTGATATGAAAAATTTCACCAATAAATTATAAAAGTGAGATGCAAAATGCCTCCGGTAAATGATCAAAGTGATATGAAAAATGTCAGCAATAAATGATAAAAGTGAGATGCAAAATGCCTCCAGTAAATGATCAAAGTGATATGAAAAATTTCAGAAATAAATTATAAAAGTGAGATGCAAAATGCCTCCGGTAAATGATCAAAGTGATATGAAAAATTTCAGCAATAAACTATAAAAGTGAGATGCAAAATGCCTCCGGTAAATGATCAAAGTGGTATGAAAAATTTCAGCAATAAATTATAAAAGTGAGATGCGAAATGCCTCCAGTAAATGATCAAAGTGAGATGAAAAATTTTACAAATAAATGATAAAAGTGAGATGCAAAAAGAAAATGATAGAAATAATTAACATTAGATATGTAAGGAATAGCGGAGGTGAGCAGAACCTTAAACTTTGAGGCATATTAATTTTTACAATTATTAGACCTTGAAGCTTTGTGAGAATATTTGTTATTTAATTAGTACTGCAAAAAGCGGCTGTCATCAAGTTCTTCACTAACTATAATGTTTGTGTATTAAGTAAACTTATGCTGAGGGTGATTAGACAAGAATCTTTACATATACACAGACACTGTAAACTATTTTAAGGTTACAACTAGTACAGAGAAACTCATGGAAGAATGATACTTACACACTGTAAATCAAGTTAAAGGAAGAATGTCAACAAATCAGTATTATAACATTAACACTTTAAACAGGCAAGTATGTAAAGGAAGAAGTTATAGATAAAATTAAATTAAAATATGTAAAAGTTTAGAGAAGGAAGTAAACAAAAGATGTTTTATTATGATAGAAAGAAGTATGACCTTGATTATCCAGTTGTGACCGATGCAAAATCAAACAGATTCAATGCCCTACTTGAGTGATTAAAAGTTTCCACTTTTCTACCAATTCATTTCCCCAATTAACATAACCCCCTTTTTGCAACTAATTTTACCGGGTTATTTCCCTAAAAAAAGTCCATCGTATACTCCAAGGACCACCTCTAGCAACCAATCATCCGGAATCCGGCTCATTCAGTGCGTCGCATGCAACGGTTTTGTAATGAGGTGGTGTCCTATTTTCACAAAAATTTCATGAGCACCAGTTCTTATTCTATTTGTTTATCCGTGGGTAAACCGCTCAAGCGTAGTTTGATCTCTCGTAGTTGCCCCTCGACCAAATGCCCCTCGTAGTTGGTCTCACAATAACTCGGGTGCGTTAAGGATTCAATTTGCGAGGGTCACAAATGTACTTGTGTACAATATTTGTTAGTTTCGATTCCCAAATTCAATAATAACACACTTGTAAAGAGTACTCAGCATACAATATTATCATCATTATCAATGTTATTCAGTATAGAAATTTACAAAATTCAATGTTTTGGGAAGTCATTTGGTTTAACTTCATGTGCGTACATTTGTAAACTTTTACGCAGAACATTTTGGACAGTCATGTTCGGTATAAAACCAAACTCCACAATTCTGGAAAATTGTGTTAGAAAGATAGAATTCATTTAAATCAACGCACTTTTGTAATCGCTTCCGGAAGTTTTCGTACACTCGCCGTCAATGGCTTGTTTGAGTTCTTGATTGTTCACACTATACGATGTCAGAATACACGGTCTTTCAAGAATCCCCATGAGAAAGAACTTGGACAGCAAGATCGGGTGGCCAAGCAGGTTAAGCGATGTCTCCAAAACGAGAGCGAACATTCCATGAACAATATCCATACTGTTTTGACGGTGCGACTTTCGCCCCATGCAGCTGAAATTAAAGGTCCTTTGGGTCAATTCCAAGCCATCTTAAGCAAGATTGAAAAAAATTTTCAACATAGTGACATAACAGTTACTGTTTCTCCATCTTCATTCTCAAAAAAATATGGGCCTATATCTAAAACACCGAATCCACACCAAACCGTTGTTGCATACGCTACCACTGTCTTCAAACTTCTGCACCCAAGCCAATATTATATCCGAGACGGTACCTGACCATGTCGGTCAAATTTAAAGTGTTGTCTAAAAAAACATTGCACTTCGTTCACAGACTTAGGCTTGTAATAACGACGAACTGAGATAACACGGTGTTGTACGCTCGACAGCTACTGATCTTATTGTTACGGTGGCAAGTGAGAGGAGTAACTTGGTAGAGGGGACTGTCGAGTGGTGACCCATGGAGGGGGCTCCAAGACAAGTGACTCAATCTTGGTCTGGCACTCTTAATGTTATGTTATGTACATCGCGAAAAGAACTTGCTTGTAAGCTTTAGCCATTTTTTTAACTGATAAAATTATTTAACGAGTACAAAATGATCTGTTTATTACAAATGAAAGAGCATTCTCTCCTTTGCTCTTTCGCATCCCTGCCACCCAATACAAACTACTGCGTGCACAATATTCAAGGTTGTTATGTGTCAGTCGGATCCACACCTCCCTGTATAACATACTACATATATATGTTTATTTTTTTAAATATCTCAATTTTGGCATACTAACAAAATAAGCCATCAAACCGCATAAAGCGGCAGTTAGAGAGGGACTTGACAGTTATTAGACCTGTTGGCCAGCTCCCTCTTCCCGCTGCAAGGTTAAAATAGTTTTTGAAATAGCTCTATACTGATATTACTGTACAACCTGTATTATCGGGTTTAGGCTCGGTACAAATTAACTCGGATAATCAAAGTACTACTGTACTGAACATTAACTAATGGTTTTAATAATACCACAGTTAGGGACAATAACAACTGTGTTCAAGTGCAATAACATATAACATACCACAGATTACCTCTAACACCATGACATGACATGAAAAGAAACTCACATATGTTTATTATACATTGAAGTTAAGGCTATGCTACAGCTAAGCAAATTTCACAAAACACCCAGAAAAATGTTAAACCTAAACAGATTTTTACTAATTTTATTTTTAACCTCAAAATGACTGACTCATTTGAAAGAAATTGATGAGTGATTATTGACTTTTTTTATTTATAGTTTTTCAACAGAAAGTGGCACAAGGTTTAAAAAAATAACATCCTATGTTGCTTTTTTAAATTAGTTGTAACTGAAAGATAAAAAATTACAACAAAACATGTTTTAGGGTTAACGGTTTTAAAAAGATCAAAATTGGTGGAGGTGTAGCAGAACCTTAATTTGCAAAGTGTATATTATAACAACACAAATGCAAAGTAGATTAGTGATATGGAACAGGTGGGAACGGTGGGAAGCACGAGCAAGAAAAAACAAGTGTTCTTTTGAATTGTGGTAATAATTCACTTTAACGTTCACAGTACATAATACCAATCTCAACCAGTGTTCATTACAGATCCCCAGTTCCTCTTGAAAGACTAAATTAACACATTCTTTTTAATTGACACTCAACACTCAGACAAGAATTGAACCCAGAACGTTTTCAATAAAAAAAGACATTATCTATTCCAAGATATGTGAACATCAGTCGAACATCGAAGTCAGGACATGCTAAAAAATGGGAAGCTGCTAATATGGTTCATAGAGAAACAAACTGGAGAAAAAGAAACTTAATCGCAGCAACACGTATGGCGGTTGATACTGACTGTTTCACAACCCAGTTTCTCATTTTTCCATATATCGATTTAATAAAAAGTGAAATAAAGTAAAAAATTTAAAATGGCAGAATAATTAAACCCGCTCCAATAGCGGTTCAGGCCCACAATGATTGCACAACTGATAAGACCTGAGGTTTGTCTGTAACATTACGGCAACCATGCTTGAACCTAGGCATCATCCATTAGAAGGTACATAATGAGAAAAACGGAATCTGAAGAAGAGAAGTGTTATTGGTCTTCGCAATCGGAACGTAAGACAATTTGAGCGATGTCTGGCTCTTTTTTTTGTGGATTTTCATCTTCAACGTCCATGTCAAAACGGTAACTTTTCATATGTGTTTGTTATTGTTGTGTGCTGTGTTTTGATTGACATTCGACAATAAGAAGTACAAGGGATTTCGCTATGTTCAAAATGTGTAACCCATTAAACATTTTAAATAAATTTCATCCCGCTTAAAAATATAATATCCCTTAGAACAAAAAGTTATTATATACAGTAGAACCCCGGTTAACCGAACTTCGGCCAACCGAAACCCGGGTTAACCGAAACGGTTGCAAAATTAATAAAAATAGGTTAAATTAACGCTAAAACGCCCATGTTTAACCGAAACCATACGCTGAGGGTAGGCACTTCAAGATCTCCTTAACCGCGCCGCCCGCCACGTGTTTCCCCAGGCATTGACCTTCCTAGAACTCCCCTCCACCCCTCCTGCCCGCTCTTTCACTCATCACACACTTGCCATTTCAGTTGTGCTACTGTATTCAAGTAGTGAAAGTTGGGACACTAGTGGAAGTATAAATTCTTCTCAGTTCTTTAGCTTTTAGTAATTTAATCTTACAGTGTTTTATTTTAACACGTTTAGGTTGCTTTTTAATCTAATTTGAACTACTTACGTCTGTTCTCCGTTTATAACGTGTTTTCTTTACACTACGCCCGTTTCGGCTTTTTATTCAGCCATGTTCACGTGTTGGTATCTGTAGCGTCATTGTACTTTGTCATTTGAAAAACACATTTAAAATCACAATTTACATATACTGACATTTAACATTTAAAAACATTTAAAAAACATTAAAATTTTTTTTTAAATTAAAAGACCGTTCACAACACTGTTTTTTTATATACGTTCACTTAATCGCATGCGACTATTCACGGGTGCGGCTGATGTCGCATGCGATTAAGTGAACGTATATAAAAAAACAGTGTTGTGAACCATCTTTTAATTAAAAAAAAATAAAAAATTTTAATTTTTTATGTTTTTTAAATGTTTTTAAATGTTAAATATCAGTATATGTAAATTGTGATTTTAAATGTGTTTTTTAAATGACGAAGTACAATAACGCTACAAATACCAACACGTGAACATGGCTGAATAAAAAGCCGAAACGGCCGTAGTGTAAAGAAAACACGTTATAAACGGAAAACAGACGTAAGTAGTTCAAATTAGATTAATTTAAAGTTCACCAGTAGGGCGAAGAATAGTAAAATGTTTTTCAATGTTGAGTGTTAAACTTTAGTTTGTTAAACTTTAGAGATTCTTATAAAGTGACTTTAGGGTAGTTTTCAAAATAATGGCCAGTAAAAAGAAAACGCGTCGTTATCAACATAGCCGATAAACTGGAAGCCGTTAGAAGTGTTGAAAACCTTTATTACGATGTCGGAATACAATGTCGGTGTTTCAACTGTAAGTGACTGGATGAAGAAAAAATAGAAACTTACTGAACATTCAACTAAAATCCCCAACCGTAAAACCATGAAAACTTCAGATTTTGAAAAAGTCAATGAAGCTTTGTTCTTGCGGTTCACACAACAAAGAGAAAAAGGTGTACCTTTATCAAGACCAGTACTTCAAGAAAAAGCCAAGATGTTAGCTGAACTTTTAGGAGACGATGGGAAAACCTTTGTTGCAAGCAGTGGATGGCTGGATAGGTTTAAGAACCGGTACGACATTCGACAACTGACCTTATGTGGTGAGAAAATGTCAGCTGATCATGAAGCAGTAGACGTGTTCAAGACAGAATTGGAAGAAATGATTGAAGGCTATACATACGACCAAATATTTAATGCCGATTAAACCGGTCTGAATTTTAAAATGTTGCCAAAATCTTTGTTAGCCTGTGTTAAAGAAGTTTCCGCACCATTGCACAAAATGCAAAAACAGAAAATAACAATTCTTACGACAGCAAATGCGACCGGATCATTCAGACTTCCTCTAATGTTTATAGGAAAAGCTCAGAGACCTAGAGCTCTGAAAAACATTGCTCCTAACGCTATGCCAGTTTTTTATCGAGCACAGAAATGTGCGTGGATGTCATCGTATTTGTTTGGAGATTGGTTCTACAAACAGTTTGTTCCAAAAGTAAAAGTTTTTTTGACTGAGAAACAGCTTCCACACAAAGCTATATTGCTTGTAGACAATGCCCCATGTCACCCTGGGAATTTACAAGATGGCGACATTAAAGTTGAATTTCTACCACCAAACGTCACCAGTCTCATCCAACCAATGGACCAGGGCCTCATCGAGACTTTTAAACAGAGGGTTCCTCCTGAGACCCGAGAACATGGAAATAAGGATCTTACAGAGTGCTTGAAAACTGTGAATATGAAAGATGTGGTGTACTGGTGTGCTCAGGCATGGGACAAGGTTAAATCTAGCACACTCAAAAAAGCCTGGAACAAACTCTTCGATGGCCTTTCAACTTCAGTTGACCAATGGGAAGACGAGGATTTCGAGAATCTGTCAGAGCTACTGCATAAAATGCCAGGTTGTGAAACAATTGAAGAAGACCAAATTTTTGACTGGTTGGGTGCAGACGATTCCGAACTTGAGCTAACCGTTAAAAAAATTGTGGATTTGGTAACGGAGCCGGCAGCGCCTGATGCAGCAGACGACATTGATGCAGAGACGACTCACGATGACTTCAGCCGAGTAATATCTGACGACGCATTTAATGCACTTGAGGTAAGATTATTTTCAGCACATTCAAACTTTATCAGCAGATTTATATTGTATAAGTTTAGTTTTTACGAGTTTTCTTTAAATTTTTTAGTATGTTGTAAATATTTTTTCATTACTGAATTCGACATGGTCAATGTTTTTATATTTTGGTTAAAATAGTTCTAAGCTGATTACAGTACAGCAATACGGTAATGGGGGCGTATTGTTGTAGGTGGCCCTTCGATTTGTGGAGCAATCATCTGATGCCACTCCCGCTGATGCATTGTTAATGAAAAGATGGCAAGATAAGGCTGCTCGGAAACGCTGTACGAATAAAACTCAAAAATCAATGTTTGATTATTTTAAGTAAACTAGATACTGTTTCCACTTTTGTCTTGCTATACAGCTGTGATATTGTAAATACGTTAGTCACATATATTTATAAAGCTTTTTACATTAAAATAACAGTGTACATTACTTTTAGCCAAAAACCATCCCAAACTCCATAACCATGGCTTAGCTGAAAAAATTGATTATCCGAAACAGCTCTGTCCCCATTAGTTCGGTTAAATGGGGTTTTACTGTATGTTTCAAAGTTGCACTGCCACTCTAGAAAGTTGTGGTAGCAAGTTCTAGGGTTAGTTTTATCAATGTGTTCATAGCTGGATTCAACTTTTTAACAATTAGTAACATTTTAGTTTAAATACTTATTATGTATTGACATTAATAATTTCTATAAAATTAATTCATGATTACTAGGTATTGCCCAACCTATACACACTAATAGAGATACTGATAGATGTGGAACTACAATGCTGATAGTACATCTGTGTGTGGAGAGGTAGATACAATTCTAATCAAACGTTTTAAGCGACAATCTTCAGGGAAAGCTGTTTGGGAGACACATCTGGGTCTCCTAGCTTGCTAAAGAACAGGAGACTGAGAAGTAATCTTATTTAGATGAGTATTTAACAGTATGAACATACTGTAATAAGGTACAGTATGAACATTTTCAAAGGATTAAAATGAAGGATGCTGCTTTAATTGTGTATATAACCCAGCATTTAAAACCATAGACTTAATAAGCGGTGAAGGAATATAAGGCAAGTAAGGGTTATTGGTTTCATCGTTTTAGAAATGAAGGGTAGGTACACATTAGATACAGAAAGTGAATTGTACAAGAAAGAACATTCAAGCTGAAATACAAGAACACTCGAATTTTCTTTTGTATGTGGAGAGAAAGAAAATTATACAATATATTGATTAAAGCACGAAAAACAAAAGAAATTATGGAGTAAAAACATTGTGAAAAACAAACAAAGTAAAACACAAGATTGTGAAGAACAAATAAAAAACACAAGAAAGTGAAACACAAGAACAAAGGAAACATACATTAAAAAAAAATATATAAAATATTACAGAACTAAGCAAATCACTATTTCACTGTGCTGTATGCAAATTATTGCATGATCTGAACTCTTTAAATTATTATAACTTACCTTAATTTGAGTAGAAGCTATTTTACGAGGATTATTATGACGGAAGCTGCCATGACCACGCCTCATAGACGACCACACACTCCCGAACAAAGAATGGTTGCGCTGTAGGAAACAGAAACACAAATATATTTGTTTGATTAAAGAAATATATATTAAAAATTTCTATTTCATTAATAAGATTATAATAAATCGTAAAGGGTGTACAAAAAAATAGCAAAAAAGCTTAAATAAGTAAACATAACTAATATAATAATTTAATATATGAAAAAGTTATTGTAATAAAATTTGTTATAAAAATGTTATAAATATAATATAACGCTTTTTATTTGTTCAATATTGGTTATGATTATGGACTAACTTCCCATTAATATTTTGTGGAGTTTTTCAAACTTACGAAAAGGTTTTTTATGCGGATCCAAAAGTGCCGGAAAGAGAAATTTACTTTTGTCACTTCGGTTCCCATAGATTTTTTGGTGAGGGTTGCAAGCTCATGTAATCATTCTTGATACACATTAACTAGGCATACATACATCAGAGAATTACCTGAGAAAGAGTTCCTGGCAAATAATTTTAACTTGCAATATTGCAGGATAATGTGTACTATTTGTTCATTGTCAAAAATATTCCATGACTTCAAATTACATCCGAGCAAATTCAGGGGAGTTGCAACAATGCAAATGATTTTATTCACGAATATTATTTCTCCAGAACTGTTATTAGGGTGGAGCCTTCGTACCTTCTAGGCACACACATTTCAGAGAACTAGTAAACAGAGTTGGGAAAGTTAGTCTAATAAAGTAACTGATAGAAGTTAGAGTTAGTCGATCAAAAAAATAACTGAGTACAGTTATAAGTTAGCCAGGAAAAATCCTAACTGAATAAAGTTAGAAGTTAGTCAGCAAAAAAGTAACTGATTAAAGTTAGAAGTTAGTCAGCAAAAAAGTAACTAAATAAAGTTATAAGTTAGTCGGTTTTTTATTTACTTCAACTAGAAAAAGTAAACAAAATTACATATTGTTATGTTATTTTAAATATTTCCCAGGTATTGTTTAGAATGTTTGTGTCAGGTAAAACATTTGTTTTTATTTACAAATTAAAAAAAAAACGAAAAATCTACAAAATGTGCAAAGTACAGTAACATATAAATTATTTTTTAGACCAAATAACGGTAACTAGAAATTGAAAAACATTAATTTATATAGGCTAGTAGGCCTGGTAAATAACATGTAGACTACTATAAGAAAATAATAACTTATTTACTCCCAAACAAACACTTATAATTTATAAAAGATATAATATTTATAATTTATATAAATTTAAAAGGGCCTAGATACAATTTTAAACTAAGAAAATATAATAGGTAGGCCTTTATGTAGATTTTTTTATAATTTATTTCTACTCATATCCCATTAATATATATATATATATATTAGAAATATATAATAATAAATATATAAGAAAAGATGACTTTAAAAAATATTTTATAAGATCAGAGATCTCTATAAATTGGTTTGAAGACTTTTCAAACCCTCTACGTCCTAAAAAAAGTCAACACTAAATAGTTTGACATTTATTTACGTGTTCTATTTCTATAATAGTAAAGTTACCTACCGCCATAAAGTTGTAAATATTAACTATTTATTTAAAAGTATTAAATTGCGCCTTTAAATTGGAAGCCGATTAACAGATGCTTTACTTGCTTGTTCTTCGGCAAACATAAAAGACACTTGAACGTAACATTGTTACTGTTGCTGTCCCGGTTAATTTGAGTAAACAGTTTACTCAAATTTGGCCACAAAACTTCATTCATTTTAACAAATGAAACTATAGGCCTACTACTAAACAATCTATAACTATCTAAACTTTAAACTATATAAACGAAATTTCAATTAAACTATAAACAACACGCCAGCAATACAAACAGTTCTACAAAACAGTAAACACTTTCCACACCACTTGGGCAATTAATTGTACAAGATTGAAAGTAGGCCTACAAAAAGTAAGTTAGTACCACGGCGACAACCGGTCTACTGATTATGCATCTCAACCCCTCTCAAAAACCAAAGTACACATAGCTGATGCGCCGAGAAAAGTAAAAAGAGAAAGTGACGAAAGTGTGCTCGTGATTTTTTGTGACAAAGTCAACAACCCCGCCCCTCCCCTCAACATTCTATTCTACTCCCTTGTCCTTTCTTTTCCAGCCCCTCACACAACCTTGAGTTGAGCTCACTTTCCTTATCGCTATTCCGAGAAATCATAACGGGCCAACTCCGACTAAACAAACCCATTGTTCGAGTTTCTGCTGTTTGTTGACCGAAATGGTCCTTTTCAAAATATTCCTTTGCTTATAAATCTAACTTGTTAGAATTTCTATTCGTTACTCATTTTTCTAACTAGTTACAGTTAGAAGTTAATGCTAAAAAAAACTAACGCGTAGAGTTATAAGTTAGTCAAAAAACTAACTAGTTACTCTATTCGTTAGTTTTTCTATTCGTTAGTCCCAACTCTGCTAGTAAAAAACTATTTGCGCATTATCGTCAAATAAAACAATGGATTATGAATACACTCATGGACGTCATAAGACAGTTTCTATATCAATACCTATTTCGATTTTAAAATTATTCCATATTTATACTTGTATTGGATTGTTAATAATTAATTATAATTACAAATTTCGGTGGTACTGTCGTACAATCCTTATGAATTCTAACTTGTCTATATCTTCTTTCACATGACACGTTTTGAATTTTTTATTCAGTCATTATCAAATATTACTCATGAAAAATATTACACAGTGAACACTTATATGCAACATAAAATCATACAAATTTAAAAATAATAAATAAATACAAGGGTGACATGCGTGGTCGGTAACCGTTCTCGATGATGTTTGATCGTCCTCTAATTAGTTTATCCGATCACCAGACAAAAGACTCAAGTATTGGGGGAGATTTCAGTTCTTAGTTAGTATACTGGAATGTACTGGATTGATTTCTATGTGGATGATAAAATCAAAGATGGTGTGGGAACGAAATTTAAGTTATTGTTAAGAAGGTAGTCAGAATTGCATTTTTTTAAATTTAATTATATTAAACTCTTCTATTACATTTATTAAAGGGCCTTTTCTGCAGTGAAGTTGTATTTTTAGATTTATTTTAATGTCTGGGTATTTGTGGTCGGTTTTGTTTCAAACTTTTCCAACTTTTATTCGTTCATTATCAAATGTTACACATTAAATAATATATTACTCAATAAACACTTATACACAACAATGAGCTTTTACTGAACTTTCCCAATAAAATTCACCCTAACCTACAGTTTACTAATAAAATAGTGAACTAGATAAATAGAATGTGAACAAAGATTAAATTTCCTAGACCTCTCTATCACAAAATCAGAACATAAACACAGATTTAAAATATATAGAAAACCTACACAAACCAACAACACTATGTCTCACAAACTATCCTCTTAAATAGCTTTGTACATAGACTATTAAATATTTCCCATGAATTCGGAAGATTGTAAACAAGAAATTCACACCTTTAAATCCATAACTTGCTTTTAATGGTTACAACAATTGTATAATCGATAACATAATAAAAGGGGAAAAGAAGAAAATCTAGCACATTATATCACCCAAAACTCAAATATATTGCCACAGATTATTACAAAATCGTGGAGCATTCGGCACACAACCTATTCCGTCAACAATGTTACCAGCTAGCTTACAGAATTTTTCACAGTTTAGAAAAAATGTTAAAACCATCAAAAGCAAGAGACCCCCACCAACTCAACACCAGCAATGTCTATCGAATTTCATGCAATGATTGCCAAAAAGCATACATAGGACAAGGACGATCAATCAAAATATGTTTCAAGGAACACATTAATTCATTTAAAATAACCGCCACTGCAAAAACGGTCCTTTAATGAATGCAATAGAAGAGTTTCATACAGAAATACAAATTTAAAAAAAATGCAATCCCAAACACATGCTTAATAATAAATTAAAATTTCGTTCCCACACTATCTTCAATTTGATCAATCACATAAAAACCAACCCAGCATATTCCAATATATACTAAGAACTGAAACCTCTCCCTAATACTGGAAACTCGGACCAGATAAATCAATTATTGGATAATAAAACTTCATCTAGAATGGTCACCAACCAAGCATGTCACCCGTGTATTTATTTATTATTTTTAATGTGTCCGGGTTTGTATTGTGTACAAGTGTAAACAATCTTTTCCGAAGGCTAAAGGTTCATACCCTCGATGGTCTGTACTTATATGAAATCTTGACCTGGGTTCATAAAATTAAAAATGAATTACCAGTAAAAGCTAAATTTGAGCAGAGTTATAATACTAGAAATGTCAGTAATTTTAAACTTCCTAAACATCATCTATCTTTATTTGAGAGAAGGCCTCAATATTCAGGTTTGAAATTGTACAATAGGTTACCTAGTGATTATAAGAATTAAAAAATGAATCAGTTTAGAGTAAGAATGAATAAAGGATAGTATTATTGACAGAGCATACTACTCAGTAAAAGAATTTTTAGTAAGCCCAGTTAGATTAGATAATAGTAAATTCTATGTTGTTATCATGTTCTATATTTTGTTTGTATATATTATGGTGTAAGTTGTGCAAGGCACCTGTTCTGATGGTTTCTTGGTAAAATAAAAGTGTAAGGAATAATTATTGTATATGAATGTATTGTGCTAATATAGTTTATCTATATATCTAATATATTTACTAATACGTAACATTTGATAATGACTGAATAAAAAAAGTTAAAAGAATGTATTAGGTTAGCTGTGTGTCAGCCTTGCGAACAAGCGAAAGCAAAATGTTTAAGCCATATTATCTTAGGAACTCAGGTTAATATTAAGCTTGAAAATCAGCTGTTAAATGTAAAAAGTAACAAAGACACTTACCCTATGCATTGGCTCTGGGTTATCATCGATAAGCTCTTCAAGATTACCCGAGATTGCACGTTTAAGTTCAGGCCCAGCATCGTGCAAAGTTCGCAACCCCGCCTGTTTGTAAAATCAAACCCTATGTTTAGTAACACTTTACAAACATTAACAGCTTATAATTGCTGTTGCAAACCTAACAAATAACAAACAGAGAGAATTATGTAACCGAACCATCATAAAATTAAAAAGGCTTAAATAAGTGAATTTGCAATTTCTTAGATTATACATCGTAACATTTGTATTTATCAATAAATCTTAATAGGTTTTCTTTTTTTTAGCCAATTAAATCTACTTTATAATCACTTGAAAAATAATGAATCATGAAATAATGACTATTATCTTTGCTTATATTTTTAATCGTGTAAAATCTGGAATTAATCGCTTTATTTATTTATTTTTTTTACTTTGAACTGTAGTAGTGGGGTTAAAAAAACATATTTTATGCATGGGAAATATTTTTAATTTGTTAAACAGATTCATAAACACATACAAAAAATTAGACCATTCTATCAAAACCTAAATTTTTTTATATTCAATTTTATTGAACGTAGTAATAGGCCTGTTGCGCAACAATTACAAATATTTTTGATAAATCGTCAAATAACTGTTTCCATAAAAATGTCACTGTAACTAACTAGTTTGGTTCACTGAAAGACTGATGTTATACTTAAGTAAAATATACATGTTAATAATCACATTTAAAAACAAAATTTTGGAGACGTACGATCATTTGGACGCTAGCTCTTTTCACCTAAACCACGATGTCCGACGTATCGGACATTAGCCGATAATAAAGAAGTATTTACAGATTTTAAGGTGAACAAAAATTAGTATACATCTTCTGATCACAAAATATAATTATTGTTGATTTTATATAAAAGACAAAATGTATGAATGTGCACTTGTGCAGTGACTGCATTTAATAATCAGTATTTAAATAATTATATCAACTAACTTTTATAACCATTTAAAAAGTAATTTTATGTCAGATTAGTATTTCAATGTTAACTTTAAGATTCTCCATACCAATGCTAAAAAGAGAAAATTTAGTGTTTATAAAATTTTAGTAATTCAGATAGTTTTGTAAAGATTTTTAAAATGCTTTTGAAATTTTAGAAACTAATAGATTGTTTTGTAAATATTCTTTAAATGCTTTTGAAAATTTAGGAACTAACAAATTCTTTCGTAAAGATTCATTAAATGCGTTTGAAATTTTAGAACTGAAAAATTGTTTTGTAAAGATTCTTTAAATGCTTTTGAAATTTTAGAAACTAACAGATTGTTTTGTAATGATTCTTTAAATGCTTTTGAAAACTTAGAAACTAACATATTGTTTTGTAAACATTCTGTAAATGCTTTTGAAATTTTAGAAACTAACAAATTGTTTTGTAAAGATTCTTTGAGTGCTTGGACAATTAATTTTAGAAACTAACAGATTTATTTTGAAATATTTCTGAAGTGCTTTGAAAATTCAGTTGACCTGTAAAGTGACAGTATTATGAGACTCTTTGTCTCCGTCCTTCAGTTCCTGTTCTTTTCTTTTCTTGAAACGGCGGAAGTAGTCCTGGATAAGGAATGTAGCATAGAACTTTCCCACCGTCACTTCATCATCCACTGAGAACATAAACAATATGATTATATTAGATAAAGAATTATCAACAGATGGGACATATCGCTCCTTCTTTCATGCATTGAATGATACAATTAATTGTTGAAAAAATTTAACGGAAAATAACTGAAAAAATTCAACCAAAACATTGTTAAACATTTCAGCAATTACCCAACCACATTGAAAGCTCCTCAACCTTTTACCAACAATGAATTAAATCCCTGAAATTATTTGTGTATCATTTTTATTTTGTATACAAATAAGAGGATTCCATTTTTATATTGGAATTCATAAAACATAGTTTTTCTGTTTTTTTATCAATATACACATTTTAAACAAGTTATATGTTTGAAAGTGGCTCGAATAAAAATATTTGTGTTTCTTTGACAGTTTGCCGTTAAGGATTTATATTATTTTGACCAGTATTAGGTAGTCCGCACCTTTTATCACTTCTTGTTAATCAAATAGGAGTAAATACCCTTCTGAAGGTACCATTATCTCAAAACCTATTAGGCTTAGGCTATACGCATGAAATTTTCAGTAGTTATTTAGCAAGTACCTTATGCCTTGAGTTCAATTTTTTTTAAATATACTAGTTTAAAAAATACATTTTGTTATTATTTACAATTTTAAAAACCCAATTTATTTTGTATGGTATATTTAGATTATTAACAAAGGTTTAAATTAACATATCATAATAAATCATTATTATTGGTTTTCGCCATTCCGAATATTGTGAATTGATAAAATCAAATGTTAGACTTACCGTCTTCAATATTCCATTTGTTCGTCGTTCTAAACGACGGCCGTTTCGGTTATTCAACCATTTTCAAGTCCATTCGGTTTCCCTTCGTCAATTTTGAACACTTAAATAAATAACATAAAAACACTTAACACAAA
>JAGFPH010000174.1:751490-771351 GCA_018207615.1 Philaenus spumarius | reverse complement strand
ACCTTTTACCAACAATGAATTAAATCCCTGAAATTATTTGTGTATCATTTTTATTTTGTATACAAATAAGAGGATTCCATTTTTATATTGGAATTCATAAAACATAGTTTTTCTGTTTTTTTATCAATATACACATTTTAAACAAGTTATATGTTTGAAAGTGGCTCGAATAAAAATATTTGTGTTTCTTTGACAGTTTGCCGTTAAGGATTTATATTATTTTGACCAGTAATGTATTAGGTAGTCCGCACCTCACTTCTTGTTAATCAAATAGGAGTAAATACCCTTCTGAAGGTACCATTATCTCAAAAACTATTAGGCTTAGGCTATACGCATGAAATTTTCAGTAGTTATTTAGCAAGTACCTTATGCCTTGAGTTCAATTTTTTTTAAATATACTAGTTTAAAAAATACATTTTGTTATTATTTACAATTTTAAAAACCCAATTTATTTTGTATGGTATATTTAGATTATTAACAAAGGTTTAAATTAACATATCATAATAAATCATTATTATTGGTTTTCGCCATTCCGAATATTGTGAATTGATAAAATCAAATGTTAGACTTACCGTCTTCAATATTCCATTTGTTCGTCGTTCTAAACGACGGCCGTTTCGGTTATTCAACCATTTTCAAGTCCATTCGGTTTCCCTTCGTCAATTTTGAACACTTAAATAAATAACATAAAAACACTTAACACAAATGTTAAGTGTGTGCGTATAAATGTTTTGTGTTAAGTGTTTTTATGTTATTTATTTCAGTGTTCAAAATTGACGAAGGGAAACCGAATGGACTTGAAAATGGTTGAATAACCGAAACGGCCGTCGTTTAGAACGACGAACAAATGGAATATTGAAGACGGTAAGTCTAACATTTGATTTTATCATAATAAATCTGGTGAGGTAATCTGATAAGGTAGTATAACAGATGTGAAAATATCAGGATTGTAGATATCATACTTCTTGAAATAAATAAATCTAAAATTTTAAAAACATGAGTCTTGGAAAACGTTTTTAATCATTTAGCACACTTTTAACACTTCAGAATTCTGCAGAACAGTAACTTTCATCTTCCTTATCTTCCCTTTCTCTTTTCTTCTTTGGTGTCTTTATTCTTCTTATATGCTCAGAGTCATGAAGAGATGTGTTTCAAGCCTAAAATTTTCCAGGTAGCATCAGAAATCTTTGAAGCACATTCACTTTTCCAATAGCACCCTCATTGAAGCATATAACTTCATCTTAAACTCCTAGTTTAAGGGTATCAAAGCCTACAAACACTGTTTTAGGTATTTCTGCCAGATTGTGCTGTTAAAGTTTTTGTTGGGATTTTGTGTTTTTCCATGAAGGCAGCGTTTCAACAAGTCTCTATTAAACTTACACCAGGTACTATCATCACTTGGGCAAAGATTTTGCATGTTTTTCCATGAAGGCAGCGCTTCAACAAGTCTTCATTGGGCAAGTCACTGTAAGAAGGTTTTATTACCGCACACACAGGTTCTGGTAAAGGATTTCTATGTTTGTACTCACTTCCATTTTGTTTTGATCTATTAAACTTACACCAGGTACTATCATCACTTGGGCAAAATATGGGTTATTTTCTGCACTGACAATGCCTGATTGTACACAGATTGTTTTTTGTAATTTTTGTTAACACCGTAACAATATCCCTTTAAATTTTACAAATAAAATGACGTGTAACCTGATCTATTTATAATTTTGTGTGCTTTATTTATATAATTTACACTTTGGCCGTGCTACCTATGTACACTAAAATGGTTTATCACTACACACCACTAGTGGAAAGACCACTAGTTCCAGTGTTAACTTTGCTTATTTTATGAAATAGCACTTTGTTGATTAAATCACTCACAATATATGCATTGTCTTTTGTTCAGATAAAATAGTACATTATACATTTCAAAGTGAGCTTATTTTCATTTATTTTATTACACTTAAAGCGAGACTAGCGCCACTAAACAAAGCGTGACTCAATGTTTGTTTGCGATTTTCGCCTTTAAACTGAAAAGCACAAACAAAAGGTGTGATGATCCATAGTTTAAAAAACTTCTAATGGAGTGCAGAGTGATGTTCTTTGGTTATGTGTAGTCACTAAATCAAATATATTTGTTTTCGTAGGTCTACTCAGTGCTGGTTTTGGCTAGAGACACAAATTGAAGCTCTCTCTAAAGTTAAAGTTTACGTTGTGATTTGTTATACGCATTAGTACATTTTGTATTAGTATTTTTACTCATTTTTTGTTTTCAAAATTAATTTTTTGCTGTTTGACTTTTTATAAAACAATAATGGCCAATCCTGACGACCACGGCTTTGATTCATTTGTAACTATTTTAATTGTTAGCTCTTAATAGTGCCTAGTAACCAGTATTGAAAATTTGTTATGTGTAATCTTGAAGCAACATTATATCAAAAATACATAATTTTTTCAGTCTCAAAGCGATAATAAGTAGCTTACATATTGCTAAATTCCATGTATTTTTGTAGACACTGTAAAATCTTATAAGATATTGGAAATATTATTCTTATCTTCTTTTTTAAATGTATGTTTGTAATTCATATTAATAATTTTTTTTCTGCTAATATAATTAGTAATAAAAGTAGGGCATATATAAATATTTATAATTAATTGAATATTTTTTGTTTCACTACTTAACACTATGAATTGAAAATAAAAAAAGAACATTGTAGATACAGAATTTTGTTTTTTCCTTTAAATAAGCTATAGTCAATATTTTAGCTTAAGAACATTGTAGATATATAATTTCGTTTTTTCCTTTAAATAAGCGATAGTCAATATTTTAGCTTAAGAACATTGTAGATATATAATTTTGTTTTTTCCTTTAAATAAGCTATAGTCAATATTTTAGCTTAAGAACATTATATATATATATAATTTAGTTTTTTCCTCTAAATAAGCGATAGTCAATATTTTAGCTTAAAAACATTGAAGATATATAATTTTGTTTTTTCCTTTAAATAAGCTATAGTCAATGTTTTAGCTTAACCATTTCCACTCCAATTACTGGGGACCTAGTGTTGCTATCAGCTCCATTTAATTTTGAGCGAATATTGCACTTTAATTTGTTTACTAAAAAAAAAGTATTTCTGTCAGTTCTAAAAGGCTGATTTTTTTTGTAGTTTCTTCTATGACTAAAGTATAGATTCGTATGAAATAAAAGATGTAGTTTTATTTTCAAATATGTTTTTTTAATTTTTATTTATTGAAAAAAATAGAAATTCATAACAAAAAACATGGAAAAACAAGAATTTTGGACAAATTTTCTATGGGAAGCCCTATATTTGTTGGTTGTTTTTTGTTGTCTATATCCTTACAAACAAAATTAAGTGGTTTACAAATGTTTTGGACGCAAAAATACATTACAAAAAATTTATAATTAAAAAACAAGTTTTTTGTAAAAAATTTGTTTTGACACCAACTTGTACAAAATTGCCTCAACTATTTATTTTATTGCTGAGCAACAGCATTATTTAGGTCAAAAGTAGTAAGTAAAGCTTTTTTCAAAACTTATTGGTAATATTGGAATAACAAAAGTTCTGTCGCCACTAACGTCATTTTGTAACAAACTGCCGTCATCTCCGTTTATTTTATTTCACAACAATCATTATTGTAAACAGACCCATACTAAAAAATAAACTGTGAAATTACCATGATAACCTAGTACAGCAAAACTAAACAATGCGTAAGCTCACTAAAACACTGCGTAGTAAGTAGGAACCAAACAACGGCTAGAGCAGACAGCTGTTTACAGAGCGGCCAAAGATGGCAAACATTACATTTTCTAAGATTTATTTACCACAGAAACTGAACTCAAATGGTTCTAATAAAATTCTACAGATAGCAGCATATCTAAAACTTCAACAATAGCGGTCATCAAAGTAACTACGTCAATTCAATTGCAATCAAAGAACGTTGTCATTGCTAGTTCGGGGCTCGCACGACATAGGAGTTTGTGCGGATTAGTAGGATGCGGGGCTGCTCCGACACTCGAGTGGAAAGGGTTAAGAACATTGTAGATATATAATTTAGTTTTTTCCTCTAAATAAGTGATAGTCAATATTTTAGCTTATCACTTTGAAGGTTAATCTATAAAACAAATATTGGTACTCACCTCCAGGCGGTGGCACGACTTGATCCAACAATTTAGGACTCGTTCGTTTCCAGATCTTTTTAATCACAGCTCTTAATTCCGAGTTGGCATCATCAATATTACCTTCTGTTTTTATTCTCAACGACGTCCTTACGACCGCAAACAACGTTGCATTAAATAGAACTGTTCCGTCACTGTTAAGCGGCATGTTCATGGAGACCAAACGCTGTGAACAAATATTAGTGTTATATGGTACATTGGCATAGTTTTTAGAAAACAAAATTTCTGACAGATACCGAGTTAAAGATAAAAATAAAAAGGGTAAAAGATAAACTACCTCAAACTAAAAATTAACGTAGCTCTCTGTAAATTACTTATTTGCTAAATTTAGCCCTTCAGTGAGCTTTAAACTTCCATATTTGATAAAAAAAGGATAAAATATGAATAAGGATTCGAAGTCAATTTAAATATCATAAAGTCTCAAGATATATTAAGTCAAATAAAATACAAAACAAAAACTTTTGAGGGATAAGTTTAGAATAAAGCGTCTTAAAGTTTTAAAAGTGTTACATTCACATATTATTGAGGTGCAGTTTTTCAATCCTCTATAGCAATTACTTTTGTCGAATTTTCATGTGTTTTGTTTAAGCCTTATAAATCAGGGGAAATTTCAACATATTTTTTACTAAATTAGTATTACTTGAATACAAATAGGATATTTTTTAAAAACACTTGCCATTAAACAATATTTTTTTTAAATTTGTAAAATTGGAAATAATTAATTAATATTTAACGCTATTGTATTTTTTTCTAAAAGGCTAGAATGTTTTTACAGATTAAAAAAAAAAATATGGGAATATATCTTTAATCATAATTAACATAGTTATAGCAAATATTGTTAATGACTTTCCAATAAATGTTTTTAGCATTTTTCTCAAACGATACAAACTTCTATTTCGATAGAAGCAATATTTATATTTATGTATATTACATATGAAGAAGCCTTGAGACAATTGCTGATGAGACCCTGGCTGAGAAAGGATACTATGATTCTGGTTTGACGCAAAATCAGCTATACAGGCAATTGCAAGCAATGACTCGCGACATAATTCAGCATATCAGTGACAAGTATAAGCTGGTCAAAACATCTGCATAGTGGTAATAAAATGGGTGCCGCCACACAGAGGACTGAAGGGGAATGAGGCGGCGGACAGACTGGCAAAGAAGGGTACCTTTATAAAACAAAAGCCTCTTAGACTCGGAACAATTGATGGAAGGATTAAGGACCTCCTTTGAACACAGGAATAAAGAAGACTTGAAAGGCAAGATATACAAAAACATATACCCTGAGAACAAGGAGCTTCCTAGGAGATTGTCAGTTGCTAACTTCCGCATGGTCACAGGACACGATTGCCTGGCGGAACATCTCAGCAGGATTAACATCCTTCCTTCTGAAATTTGCACTCTTTGTAAATACCCTGGAAGTAAGATGGATAAGGACCATATTATGGTCTGTGAAGAATTGGACGTAGAGAAACGAGAGAAAAATGACCTATAACTGGTCTTTATTGGGAAGCTAGATCTAGAATGGTGCGAGCCATTTGAAACAACAACATATGAACAATACACATTTTGTACATTATTTCATTCCTATTACTTGAATCGGACTCAAATTCATAACCACTATAGTAAATAGTTATCACCTTCTGAATCAGGCAATTTTTCAGGGCTCCAAACATTCTTCATTCTTCTCATTCCATCTTGTATTAATTTAGCTATTAAGTTTTAACATCTCAACTCTATATTCTAGTTCTGAGTTCCTCCTTCTTATTTTTATTTTATTTTGTATTTCCAGATTAAATGAAAAACATATTCCTAGTCCTCTAGGTTTGTATTATCTGTTTAATTTACATATGTGTTACCTTTAGTTGTTCACTTGATAACAATAGTTTATCTATACTCTCAAAACATAGTGTATTATTTTCTTTACACACTAATGATGGAAAATTTAATTTTGGAGAACAGACAAAAACCGGTATATTTAACACTTGAGATTGAATAGAATGATTTCAAATATATAGCATGATAAAAAAAGCCTTATCAAACATGGCTTATATCCATATTATGATAAAGTAACATAAAAAAAATAATTTTGTCTCGTTGCTATTTGATAATTTACGAATTATGTTACATAAAACACATTCAGGTTTTACTAGCAATTTAAAAAATAAATAAATAAAAAATTTGGGTCTGCGTCGGACCAGAATGTGGAAGTTATACTTCTTTGGCCATCCAGTGGTATAGACAGGTAGACCTATATGACCTATTAATTTAATATATTTTGGGAAAAACTAGTCGTAACTTAGAGTAGCCCTACTATTTTGTAGATGATAGCCTATTCTTTTATAAAAACACTAACCAACACTGAAGGCATATTTTAAAATTAATATCCCATTTTTTCCTTCTTTGTTACATACGCTTATGAATACTACCTTTGCATCTGTTTGGTTGGACACAGTTAGTCTGGGAACCATGATCAGTGCTCACTTACTACACCCAACAAAATGAATGAGCTCCCGAAGTTTCTGCATATCGTTGTGAATCACCCTGCATATAAAATTTTTAATGACTGCCGAAAACGTGTTCAGGGGACCATGATCAGTGCTCACTTACTACACCCAACAAAATTAATATTGCATTGTCATCGGTCCTTGATAAGTGTGCAAAGTTTCAAATCAATCCGACTTTTTGAAGGGGGTGAAAATCACGTCGTGTTCTGGGGACCATGATCAGTACTCACTTACTACACCCAACAAAATTAATATTGCATTGTCATCGGTCCTTGATAAGTCTGCAAAGTTTCAAATTAATCAGACGTTTTGAAGGGGGTGAAAATCACGTCGTGTTCTGGGGACCATAATCAGTGCTCACTTACTACACCCAACAAAATTAATATTGCATTGCCATAGGTCCTTGATAAGTGTGCAAAGTTTCAAATCAATCCGATGTTTTGAAGTATAGAAAAGTATACGAATATACAAAGAAAGGTATAATAAACGGTACCAGGAACTGGCACATACTTTCTCACAAACATATTTAAATTATTAAACACATTCATTGTGACTTGTAGGGTGGGGTTGGAGAGGTGATTTTTTTATTAAAGTAGGAGATTAACTAATAAATATTATTATTATTATCTAGAGAGAAAAATATTAGATCAATTTCGAACAAATTTGCACCAAACATGTCAATTAGACCTTTATAGATGCACGAAAAAAGGTTTTGAAAATTTTTGAAAAACAACCCCCTTTATGGCCAAAAAACCCCCAAAAATCTGTTATTATTATTATTATTATTAGCTAAATGAGAATTTTTAGAAAGATGCGTTTTTTTGCATATGATAGGGTACATTAAAGGCTACAAATTAGCCAAATTTTATCAAAATCGTTAGAGCCGTTTTTTTATAAATACGTTTGGGGTTTTTTTTTGCCAAAAAGGGGGTTGTTTTTCAAATTTGTTCAAAATCGTTTTTCGTGCATCTATACAGTCCTACTTGACATGTCTGGTGCAAATTTGTTTGAAATCGATCGAATAGTTTTCGCTCTAGCTTTGTATACATACAGACAGACTTTTTGTAAAAACCACTTTTTTGGACTCAGGGAATCCTAAAACGGATATTTCCACAAAAATCTCAACATCGATTTTTTTTTTGCGATCAGTATACTTTCTCTATACTATAGTATAGTGAGAAAGTAAAAAGGCACTTTCCGGATTTCACTCCTAATTCGTGACGCGGTTTCTCGACCGACACCCCATCCCGATTACAACGGGCGCAAAGAAGTATAACTTCAAAAATTATTAAATAATATGATTTCATTACTGCTATTTTTATTAATAAATAAATGGGTTTTACGTAAAAATATTATTTTTATTATTCAGAAAAGGTTTTATAACATATTAAAACATTAAAAAATTATTCACAAAAATTAGGCAAGAAATGATTAGATTTTGTTATGCGGGAATAATTGTGTACAGTCATAGAGTAGAACACAGCAAGACAATGTTCATCCCTATGACTGACGCGGTTAAAACCGTAAGCCTGACCAGTCATTGCTAGTCATTCCTAACAGGACCGTAAAATGGCGTAGGACGGAAAGTGTTAATAATGGAGCTAGGAAGAAAATAACTTAGTAATTTAGCCTTAGTTGATTTATATGCTTAAGTACCTTAACACGTCAGCACAAACCCCTTTTTTAACACACCAATGCCCTACGGAAAATTACACACAAGTGATAAAAACCGTTCCCGACTGTTTATTATTTAATTAATGTTTACAAATATTTTTTACTTAATCTATGGTCTTTAAGGATTAATTAAAGATCTTAGTTACATTAAAATAAATACAAATGATGGTAAAAAAATTACATATTTTTGATTACACAAATTTAAGATATTTTTACTTCGCTATAACACGCCTCTTTAGCAACTTGCCGCAATTCTTGAATTTCGCAATGACGTTATGGTACGCCCCTTAACAATTTGCCACAAAACTACTATCGGATTTTAAAAATCATCTATGCACAAAATTATGACAAAATAAGTGTATTAGTGCTTTTTACATTTGTACTTATATTTATAACATTTAATAAAGTTAAATGATTCTTAAAAATTAATATTAACTTTAGTGATAGTCAAAAACTATTCTTATAACCAAACAAAAAATATAGGAATAATTATACATTAATAAATTAATAAAACAAAAATAAGAATAAATAATTAATCTATCGCCCAACCAAAACATCATCATAACTATAAAAATAAAAACATAAAAGAACTGAGATATTATCGATCGAAACGCTCAAACTACTTTTAATAATTCAGAAAAATAATCTACACACAAAATTATGACAAAATAAGTGACATAAGTCTATTAGTACTTTTTTACATATATTACATTTAGAACATAATAAAGTTAAATGATTCTTAAAAATGAATACAAACTTTTGTAATACGCTGCAACACGCCCATTAGCACATTGCTCACTCTACTACTCTAAACCAACTACACCAGGGCACGACCGTTGGCAAACTGCTCGTCCAACTGAGCACCTTATAGATAAATCCCCTGACATTCCTAGTATAGACCAGTGACGAGTGTGTCAGTTTCAAACACAATCAATAAAAGAAACAAAATAAGAGGGAGGATAAACCATCCCTTCAGGTCGTGCAATCTATAAAAATAAAAATGTAAATGTTTGTTTGTTCAAAATCGATAATCTCTGAAAGTTCTTCCCCGATTGCTTTGACATTTTGATGACACTAACTTTCATTTGAATACAAGTGTGTTTTTATATACTTTTTGAAAAACTGCAGCATCGATTGAAAATAAAAACAACAAAAAATATACTCAATATTTAACAAAAACTTAAGCTCCATTACATAGGTTTATTGACTATAATAATATCAGTAGTCAGCTGTTTCCTATAATGTTTCCATTATCAGCTGATTTCAAACTTAAAAGAATCATTTGGATTTCTTACTTTTAAGATAGGTTTTTGTGAACAAAGCCATCTGTTGAAGTAAGAACAACACACACTATCTATACTAATATTATAAAGAGGTAAAATTTTGTTTGTTTGTATGTAGGGGGTAATCTCTGGAACTACTGAATTAATTGAACATTTTTTTAAATAAAAAGCTACTTTATCCCTGAGTAACATAGGCTAGAATTCATAGAGATAAAAACATTTTTTCTTTCAATATTTGTAAATTTAGTCAGAACAAATTCACAGGATCAAGTTGGGCGTTAAACCCACAGCTGTAATACCAATAAACAAGCAACATATGAAAAACTAAAAAACGGCAATTGAAAAATGAAACTTATATCATTTAAAACGTACAGTACTATGCAAAAATGTGCACAAAAACATAAATTGTGTGTGTATGTTGCTGTTAAGCCAGGTAAAATAAATTAAACATAATTTTAGATTAGGCCTAGACTGATAAACCAACACATATATTTCTTGAATGTATTTACATTCATTACCATAGCAACAAATTGAATAAAATAACAGATAAAACAGTTGATTCCGATGTCTAGCTTAGTACAAAATAATATTTTAAGTTAGGCCTAGACTGAACCAACACATATGTTTCAACAATAAAAACTTGTGTTATGGAATTTAAAAATAAGAAAAAACTATGTTACACCCTAATTAAAAATAAATAAGACATATTATAATTTAATAGTAGGCCTATTTATTGATGATTTACTGTAATTGATAGTGCGTAACCACTATTAACAGCAGATATGAAACAATTATTTGTATTTCTAACTTTTTGGTTAGGTTTTTGATTAAGTGTAGACCTGAGCATTACTGGTTCTTGTAACCTTTACTATAACTGCTGTTATAAAATATACAAAATAATTTGATTTGAACATTTAATATTATTTACCATCTTAGTTTTGAGGTTATTATTAATCCTACATCTTTATTATAAATAAAACATAACATATGTTTTTAGAAGGTTCAATCGGGGGTTGGTGTGCTGAGCATGCAGGGGTCTCCCCTAGTTAACAAATAAGAAAAGTACAGGAGAGGGGAACTTGTGCTGACATGTTAAAAGGAGATAACGGAACAATTATAGTCACTTGTTTATCTGACTGTCACAGTAAATTCTCAGAAACGGTTAAGAAATCCCACTTACATTTGACACAGGTATTTGAACTTTAGGAAGCCAAAGTTAGTACTACAAAAAATCAAGATTTCTTCATACTGTCAGTAGGGTATAATTTGAAAAGGTTTTCACTTAACCTTTACACTGCTATGCCCACTTATTTTCTTCTGCCCCTGCTACATTGTGGTGCTACGTCTGTGTATAAACGTTTACAATTTTCAAAGTCATGTGCTATGCTCGTTTTAAAATTTATAGCTTGTATTATTTTGCACTGATAAGAGCTGCTCTCTACTAGAAAATATATGAACTACTGACTTGAATCTTCCTACATCACTAAATACAAGGTGAGTGTGTTATACTATTGAGAGCAGAGTTATTTACATGTATTAGTTTACACAATGACAGCATTTTCTATTGGACTTACTGAAAGCGATGTTACAGTGTTGAATGAGTTTTGAGTACGTTGGAAAGTAAAAATGAAGATGATGACAGTGATTTAATAAGTGACATTGGTGATGAGTAGAACCAGTTCTTTTTAATTCAAAAAACCGTAATAATAGGCACTTTCTAGATGCCACATGTGCTGTTACTCTGCCCATGGGTGTTGGTACGGTAGAGACCCAACAAATGTTTCAATGGATAAATAATGTTCAATAAATAATAAAAATATATTTAGCAACCCATAAATTTCATTTCTTTTTTCTCATCAATTAATCTTTCCTGATGCAAAATTCAGCGTTGTCCTGCTGCCGGTATTACTAATTCAGCACACAAGTTAACGATATCAACAATAAAAATCTGAATTTTGTGATGTATAGTTTTTGTGAAATAAATAAAAATATAATTTAATTTATCTAAACTTTCTAATATCACAAACAAAATAATTAATAATAGGGGTTGTTTCAAGTAAACTAAGATAAAGGCAGACAAAAAAAAACACCTTGCAAGCGACTCTATGAGGACACAATTTTCCAAACCCTAAAGGCGGTGAGATTTTTCTCAAGAGTGTGACAACATCCAAATGTTTGATTCTGCCTTTTGCATCCGGGTCGTATTCACTCCACAGACGGATGAATTCATCAAGATGGTGGGGTCCCAGAATCGACCAATCACGTGTGAGGTAGTCAAAGTTGTCCATGATTACAGCTACAAAGAGGTTGATGATCTGAAAAACACACGCTTATATATTAACATATAACCGTAGAGAGTATAAATGCATTTGGTGAAAGTACAGTCAGGTTACTTTAGCTTTGCGTATGGCTGTGTTTACACACGCAAGAAAACTTCCGTAGTAAATGTCCACAGAATGTTCGGATAGAGACTTGCTAGTGTAAACAGTTCTGCAACTAAACTCAACAGTTTCTTGCAAGTGTAAACACATTTATACTCACTTGCGACATTTATTGCAACTTATAGTATCAGTTTCAAATATTTTTCTTGTTTGAAGATGTAAGTTTATTTTGTACAAGAGTAGTTGCGTTGCGTTTTATCGTTTATTTGTTTTACTGGGAAACCAAAAACCTTAGAGCATTTGCGGGACACAATTAATAGAATTGTATGAATGCAAACCACGCTTACGGGACTGCCAAGATGTTAATTTTAAAACTTAGATAAAACAAATAGTTCGAGTAATATACCTCAGGACGTATTAACTTCAGCTGAAGAACACAATAAACAGTCAGTGGCAAAATTAATCAAATAAATTAAACTTTTTAAAGAATGGTAGTGGAATACACGTTGTTCGACAGTTAGGCATAAATTACTAGACCGCTAAATTTTATGCAATTTTTATTGTATTTTTGGTGTTTTCATTAGCATCATTTTGTTCTTATTATTTTTTGCATGTAGAAAAAAATTTATAAACAACAATTAACAACTCTCCAACAACAATGAACTAATGAACAACTCACTAACAACAATTAACCCAAATAATAACTCACCAGGAATGAGCAGAGTACATAAAAAGAGATAAAGTATGGAAAAGCTATGTCTGAACCACATGTATTGGATTTCTCGTACTCGTCAGACTCTTTATCACACTTGACTTGGAAAGGACGGCTTGAACAGTCTAACATTATCTCCTGCCAGGCTTCACCTTTAAAAACAAATTAAAAACGGACAGTGTTATCTGTGGAAATTACAAACATAAGAGATGCGATAAAAAAATACAATGGATAATTTTATTACAAAGTAATAAGCTTACCGGTACATAGAATTTGAATTAATCTCTTTCAAAGTACTATCCTTGGCTAGCAATGAACTTGTGCCAAGGTTGAATACATGACTATTAGCATTTCTGAAAGGCTTCTTTCGGAAGGGTTTTCAGCTGCTGGGTCGTGGCTATCTCAATGTAGCGAATGGTGACAAAACGTTTTCTATTTAGCATGTTTTTTATTTTTAGGAAGAGCCAGAATCTGGTGAGTAAGGCGGATGTGGACAGATGGGAACACATTCCTTCTAAAAACTCAAAAATCAAAACCCACTTGCAGCACGCAGCATTGTTGTGATGAAGAAGGAAGCCATTGGTCCATTTTTCTAGTTTCTTTCTTCGCAAATCGTTTCGCAAATGTTCTAGTACAGCTTGTAAAATTCAGAGGTTACAGTTGTTCCCCTTGAAACGAACTCTGATCGCACTGGTTTTCCATTGAGAACTATGATTTTTCATCTAAGAGTCATAGCCGTAGACCCAACTTTTATTGGCCATGAAGTCCGGATCTGCATGAAGATAATCCTTCAATGCAGTGTAAACTGAGACACGATGTTCCTTCTGTTCATGAGTCAAAAGTCTGGGAACAAATTTTGCACTCATTCGTCTCATTTGCAAATTATCGGTTAATATGCTTTACCTGTATGAGATGTTAAGTTATTCGGTAAGCTACCGAATGGTAATTCAACTGTTTGAACGAACAAGTTTGGCCACTTTTTGCAAGTTGTTATTTGTTTATAAGATTGAAGGACAACCGTTCCTCGTCTTCATCCAACTCATTTCCGCTTTTAAACCGCTCATACCACTTGTAAACAGTCTTCAGAGTTACCATATTATCGCCATACACTGATTTTAACATTTAACGAGCTTCTTTGGCACTTTTTAGCATTTTGAATCATAACTTAAAGTTAATGCTTTGTTCGAAATCCATGATGCAAGACAGGCACGGTAAACACGACCTCACTCTGGCGGTTCTGGAACTCTAACATGTTCAAACTTGATGCTGCCTGCCTCAACAATCAGGCTATCGGACATATAGATCAAATGGATAGCAGTTGCTGCTATAAAAATTCATTCACAATATTTCTTGATCATGCCTCGTATTTAGAAGGAACTCCATATTTTTAAATTAATAAAAGCCGTGTGTTCTCAGTAGTTGATACATTTTATAAAAATTTATACCTTACTCATATCCGTCAAACAGAACTTTTAAATGTAACATATAGTATCTCCTATTAAAACTTAAACTGTCCATGCTAATTTTTTGCAATGCCAAGCCATTTCAGTGCGTGTGCAAGCATATTTTCAAAAATTCACCAAATATAGTAATTATAAACCAATCCAAAAGTGTTCCACAACTTTTTTGTAGGAAAAGGTTCAAAGAATATATATATGCCAGTAAAAAATGTATTGATGTAAAATGTACAAAGTTATTAGCTTAAGAAACTAAACATGTTCAGTAACGAAAGGAAAAAGTTCAACTTTAGTAATACATAAAAAGTAGTAAACATTTTTTGTAATTCTTTTCAAAATGTACAAAAGTTTTGTAATTTAGTTCTAAATAGAACTGTATAAAAATAGTTATCAATTTCAAATTTCTTACTTTGAAAACACCAGTTTTAATGTTCCTACTACAAGACTGGTAACAAAACTAGGCCTAGTTTGAATAGTAATTTAGGAATATATGCTTTGCCCAAAAATAAAATATTATTATAACAAAGTGTAGAGAATAAATCAAAGAATTGAACTGTAAATTATTCATACATATTTGTTTTCACCATTCCGACTATTGATTTTATTACAATAATATTACGACTTACCGTCACAATAGTCTAATTTTTCTTTTTCTTTCTACGGCCGTTTCGGTTATTCAACCATCCTCAGGATTGCTGGGTAATTCCCGTTGTCAATATTTAAAATACATAAAAAGATATACACATACATAAAACACAACACTCAACACATAACTTTTATTGTGCATCTTTTTCTGTCCCGTGTACTAGGCCTACTGTCAAGATGAGTACTGTACATTTTGTCTAACCTGTATCGGAGGTAGGTGTATAAGAATCCCTCCCACCTACCCACCCAGCAATCCTGAGGATGGTTGAATAACCAAAACGGCCGTAGAAAGAAAAAGAACAATTAGACTATTGTGACGGTAAGTCGTAATATTATTGTAAATTATTGATTCATAAAAGTATTTGAATTAGCTTGACTTGAATCACAAAATGAGATCAAATAAATAAAACACTTTTGGATTTGGGTATAATTACTATATTTGGCGAATTTAAAAAAAAAATGCTTGCAAAACACCAAAATGGTTTGGCACCAGAAAAACGTTAACATGAACAGTTCTAGAGTTAATTCAGCGACAGTGTCAGAGCGAGAAATTCCTAGAGCTTCAATTTGTAGTTTCAGAGACTAGGGACAGTTATTTCCAACATTAGTCACGACACCTATTCATATTATAAATTTTTACTATCAGATAGAACTTCTCGCAGATGTAAGTGCAGCTTTATAAAGCCAGACGATGAAATTGTAACAATTAAATTTGATATCGTTATGAAGCATGATTTCCCAATAATCAAAACTCAAAATATACTTTACTATGCATTTTGTGGGGGCAAATTCTTCTATCCCAAAAAATAAATATTTTATGATATTGACGTGTCCTATTGACCTATTGATCTTTTGAAAGGCCTTTATTTAGATATCAAAACAACATTTGTTCTTGAATTTGGTGATATATAAGCTACCTTTGTTGTTTTAAAAATATTCTGGAAAATGTTTCTCCATTTCCCCTTTTATTTCAAAAAGTACTGAAACAAAAATAAAATTTTATTAAAAACACGGTTGTGTTGGAGGTTAATATCCATTAGGGGATCCTAATTTGAGTGAAAAGAGCTCATAGATATGTTTTGGTTCTGCGACAAAGTTATAACATTATAAGCGAATAAGAACATTTTTGAAAATGTGTTGGGCCTAAGATCAAAATTACTATTGGAGAGGTTATATATATAAATTTAAAAAAAATATATATACGCCATAAACTAATTTTGAATTAACGGAATTTCCTGATCTCTGGTGTAGAAATGAGATGGATTTTGTACAGGTGAAAGATAAAGACAATAAAGAAAACGCTAACAATTTGCAATAACAATTTAACCTGAGTTTGTTATTTTAAAGTGATTTGGTTTTCAAAAAGAAGCAAATTAAAGTACAAGATGAATTTTAAAAAATATTGTGCTGAAATTGTTTACATGAACATATTCAAAGTAATGAAGATATTATTACATAATCAGGCTTCCTAATACTAGGGCACCAAATTTATATGGTAAGTTTTAATGCTAACCATTTAAACCTGCCTTGAATACTAAAACAAAATTAAAAAGTTATCTTTTAAGTTATAGTTTAGAACTTTTAGAATTTAAAATTTCTATAATTGTCTTCGGGAGACAGAAGATCTAAATTTTAGCTAGCTTGCATGCTACTCCTAATATAAATTGTTCCATGGATTTTATTTTAATAAAACAGCCAGAGGCGTAAATAGCAACGCAAATCCCGCGCTGCGGGGAGGGGCGCAGCAGGTCAAGAGGCTCCGCACCCAGGCACATAAAAAGTATATAAAGCAACCCAAAATTAAAATGTAGTTAACACATTATCATCAAAATAAATTTTACAATGAACAATATTTCATTAAGATGTCTTAATAAAACTCTTAGAAGAATAATATAACCACGGATCATAAGTCTGAAACCGTAATCATTACGGTTGCGCAATCTGTTTACTAGCAATTAACAATAATGCCTGCTAAACTTTAATATTTAATAGGTGAACTATTTGCTCCCCATCAAATAAATGTATTTCATTGATATAAATGTATAACCACCAGGTGTTAATGATGTGTGCGTAGTGCATACCAACGTCATCAATGTGATAGAAACAGACAAAGTATAATCACCCCCCTCAAACTATAAGCCCACCCCTCGCCATTGGGCTCGTGCTACCGACCTTAACACGTTTGTCGACAAGTATTTTTCACACGAAGAAAAAGAAGAGGTTTTAAATAATTGTAATTATAACAACTTACAAGGTTTTTTTAAATAATAAGCCTTGATGTTTCATGTTTAAGTTTCTTTCCCTTTTGTAGATGATAAATTAGTTTAAACTTAAAGCTTGCATGTTCTTTTGAGTGTGATACTTCATAGCATTGGCATATTTAATTACAATGCTTCCAACAGATAGTTCGGTTATGTGAAGAATGTCCTATACTTAAATTAATTTACTTTCATTTCTATTTAGAGTAAAAATAAAGAAAAATTACTACCAGGTAGTAGTTACATATAAGACCATGAGGTGGGATTACTTACAGATGGAGAGGGGTGGAGCCAATAAGTTGCGACTTAAATTTTTTTTTTGAGGGGTGCCATTCTTGTACCTGTGGGGGGGCACCAATCAATATAGTTACACCACTCAAAACAGCTTTTAAAGTATAACTGATTGTTCCATACATTTCTCACAATTATACAGAGTGTTCATAAAGTCGCTTTAACCCCCCTTGATTACTTTTGTTTCTGAAAATAAGTTAACAAAACTTTGTATATATCTTGTGCTCCCTAATAGGACACATTTTTTTACATATCTAACCCCCTATGATTTGGGGGGGGGGGGGAGGAGAGAAGGGGTTTCATAATTTCAAGTGTAAAGGAAGTTATTACACTGTTTCTCTTTTATTAAGATTTAAAGTGGTGTACTCCATGACCTACCTTTATATTTTAAATTGTCAACACCTCCCCCTTCAAACCTCCAAAAATCATAGAGGGTCGGATATGTCTACAAATTTCTCCTGTTATGCTACACAAGATATATACAAAGTTTTGTTAACTTATTTTAAGTAGCAAAAATAATGAAAAGGTTAAACAGACTATATGAACACTGTGTATAATAAACATGTAATTTATAAAAGTAAAATGATGTACAATTTGAAAACAACTTGAAGTTCTTTGATGTAACTGGAATGTTCCTGAGAATGATTGGGAGACTAACTGGGTGTATGACTGGTACCAGCAATAAGCCGGATTAAATTTGTTAAATACGCGAAGTTGGCATGCATTATCTTTCTCCTAGATGTTTTGTCAAACGTTTCCAAGTTGCACTCGGCCATCACGATTTTATAATTATTAAAAAGTTAGTCGACTCATTGTTTATGTACTAGTAAACTTATCTACATATGCAAAGACAAATGAGAACGCCTACATTCATTAACCCGCCCCACCGGTCTGTTCGGCTAATAAGAACTGAATGAATTGCTTAGGTTCAAGGTTAACTTTAGCTGTCAGCAGTGAGCTGGGATTGACTTTTGTCCAGGCTGTCTTGCAAATCTTATTATGTTCTTTATAATACCGTGAAGGTTTATAAAGTTTATTCGCTTTTTACGAATTGCTGATATATATACAATATATAGTTTACCTTATACAGTAGTCCGAGCAATTCTTGATATTTTTGTAGTTACACTACAGCGCTGTTTCGCCGTTCACAGCCGGCTTCGTCAGGTGTAGGACTCAACACTTAAATAAAACAATACATAATAACACTGAACACACACGATAACACGACAGAAAAATACAAAGTTTTATCGGATAAATCCTCATCAAATGTTTCATGAAATAAATATTTGTGTGGCCACGACATAGTTACTGTGCTTCCGAACGGGAACTGAAGAAAAAATTGTATGTGAATTGGTAATAGGTCAGCTGTATTTGTTTGTTTAGAGATTAGAGATTAAGCCATGGATGGGGTTAGCTGCAAAGCTCAATTTGTCATTCAGGAGTACGTTAGGGTTTTTCTTCTGGGAAGTGTAAATGCTGTATTCCTCCAATACGTTGAGACGACGGCCTTTCCTTTCTTAATGGATAATGGTCATGTTAGTGTTTATATCAGTGTAGGTGTGGTTAGTGTCAATCAAATGTTCGGCATAACTAGATCTGATTCTGGAGAGGGGGTTTTTATGTGTAGGCAAAAAATGTTCTTTAAATCTTTTCGCAAAAGATCTGCCGGTTTGGCCTATGTAAATGACAAATTGAGCTTTGCAGCTAACCCCATCTATGACTTAATCTCTAATCTCTAAACAAACAAATACAGCTGACCTATTACCAATTCACATACAATTTTTTCTTCACTTCCCGTTCGGAAGCACAGTAACTATGTCGTGGACACGCAAATATTTATTTCATGAAACATTTGACGAGGAGTTATCCGATAAAACTTTGTATTTTTGTGTCGTGTTATCGTGTGTGTTCAGTGTTATTTTGTATTGTTTTATTTAAGTGTTGAGTCTTACACCTGACGAAGCCGGCTTTGAACGGCGAAACAGCGCTGTTGTGTAACTACAAATTATCAAGAATTGCTCGGACTACTGTATAAGGTAAACTATATATTGCAAATCTTATTTTATGGGTAGTAATTAGGAGTTTATAAATTATTTAAATGTTGCAAAGTTCGGTACACAGCTGGCAAGGATTAGCAGTGCCCAAATTATCTGGATTCTTTTGAATAAACCTCAAAAATTGAACAAGATCATCAAGTCTTAACGCATTACACCTTACCTGTCGCTGAACGGAAAAGAACCAGCACAGCTTGAGGGAAGGTTTGGAAGTGATTATTTCTTGTAATGAAGTCGGACTCCTTTGCAATTTTCCCAAAAACCTAAAAAACATGCATAAGCACATTATCTACACATCTGATAAACTTTTGAAATTCTTATTAAGATTTTGTATTTATTTATTAGTATTACAACCGAGTTTAGTTACTGATCAAGCAATTTACATATCATACAGGAAACATTTTGAA
>JAGFPH010000174.1:734553-751320 GCA_018207615.1 Philaenus spumarius | reverse complement strand
GTGTCCATCAGTCATCAAGCAATTTACATATCATACAGGAAACATTTTGACGGGTATAAAACATTGGTTACTCCCAATAACTAACATTACTTAGTCCAGTCTGGATCTATCAAATCAAGTGGTTTAATTCTTCGCAAACGTCTAACTGCATTACTAGTGTCCATCAGTCGGCGTATCTCTGTTTTACTGTTCTTATTTAATTATTTCTTCAGTAACTAGCTCAACCTTAAGAACCCTATGTAAGTTTTCGTTCCTCACATACTATGGAGCATTAACTATGCAATGAAATACTTTGTTTGGTCTTCTTCCAACACCCCCAGAGTTGAATTCCATAAGTCCAAACTGATTTCAGCACTTTCTGATACAACATAAATTTATTATGAATTGACAATTGAGAATTCCTCCGTAAAAGTCACTACATATGTCTAAATTTCAAGTTCAACTCTTGTTTTTTATTGTTTACATCCTCCTTCCACTTAAGTTTGGCATCAAGAGCCATTCCCAAGTATTTAACAGTGTTTGCAATTGGAAATGTATTAATTACCACCAATAGATGTGGTTCAGTATTTATATCCGTAATGTTTACTTGAGTTATTTTGCTTCGCTTAACCTAATACACCATTTGATAGAATAAACTTTGAACACAAAATCTCACAACTAATACGTTTATTAACTCAAACGCGTTTCAACGAAAATGTTCGCCATCTTCAGTGATGCACGAGCTACAATAGTCAAACCATAACTAATCCAACAGTGTTTCATGCCCCGTATTTATACAGAATTCAAAAGGGCGTGGCTTAAGACTATGTTACATTAGTGGGGCGTTAACAATTGCCTCGTGTTATTATAACTAGCCTAACATTAACTAAACAAGTTACTAACCTAATAATAATCTCAAACAATACATTTTTTTAATATTAATATAGAATTTTGTATGGGTCCTAATTCATTATTTACAATTATTTTACTATGTTTGTTAATATAAAAAGTTTCCCACACATCTATTGTGCTAAGTTTTTAGTTAAAAAGAAGAAAGTAAAATAAAACCAACTACGCATAAACAATATGGAAGAGTGATTAAGGGACTAAAAAGAAAAGAAGTACATTACCTAAAGGCGGATAAGGGTAATGCAATTGTTATCATGGACAAAAATGACTACACGGAAATTGTTGAAGGGATGCTCACCGAAGGACCTTATACAGTGTGCAACAGATACCCAATTAATAAATTCACCAAGAGCGCTAGTGAAACTTTGAATAACTGTAAGAGTTTAGTTGATAGCAATCTTCGAAGAAGACTCACTGTGTCAAATCCAATTTTCCAAGGTTATATTGTTTGAAAAAAATACATAAAGAAGGGAAGAAGTTGCGGCCTATTGTATTAGGAATTAACTCGCCAACATATCTAATTTCCAATTGGTTAGTGCCACGCCTCTAGGAACTTACACCTCCTTCTTTATTTGCTGTAAAGAACACTTATGAATTTGTGAAAACCGTACAAAACATTTCACTAACGCCTAGTGAATATTTTTTGTCGTTTGATGTAGTGTCTCTTTAATCGAGCGTTCCAGTAACTGAAACTTTAGAAATGATAAAAGAGTGGTTAGTGTGTAACAGTTTAAATGATAGTGAAGTTCATGAATTTTTATTACTCATAAATTTGTGCATGTGTCAAAACAGTTTCAAATTTAATAATAAGTTGTATGTACAAGATGAAGGCACAGCTATGGGAAATCCCCTGTCTAGTTTTATTGCTAACTTTTTTTATGAGTTCGTTCGAAATAAACGCTAACAAATCTATGAAGTACTTACCGCGAATGTGGGTTCGTTATGTGGATGACATTTTTGCAGTGTTTGATATAAATGAAAATCTTGAATAACTTTGTGATATAATTAATGGAATTTACCCGACCATAAAGTTTACTACAGAAATTGAAAAAGACTACAACCTTCCGTTTTTAGATGTCAATGTGTATAGGAAAAACAGTGAACTGTCGTTTAATGTATATAGAAAGCCCACACATACAGACAGATATATAACTAAGGATTTACACCATTCACCGGCATATAAAAGAGCTGCTTTTAACTCAATGGCTCACAGATTAGTTAATTTGCTGTTATCTAAGGAAAACTATGAGAAAGAATTTAAATATATTTATATTGCTGCAATATTTAATGGTTATTCTAAAGAATGAATAAACAACATAGTGAAGAAAATGAAATTCAAAAAAATTAAGGAATCAAGATCAACCCTGGAAAGCAACAAACTAGAACAACGATGGGGTCAAAACAACGTTCGCTCCACCATTGTCTCATATTGTTAAAAAATTGCTAGCTAAATATGCAAATTTAAATGTAGCTATGTCAGCTGAGAGTAATCTTGGTAAAATGTTAGGAAATCCAAAAGATAAAATTCAAGAACTGGACAAATCTGGAATTTATTGTATAAACTGTGAAATGTGCCCAAAGAAATACATAGGCCAAATAAATCTGCTACGGCTAAACATTGATTAGATGAGAACCATCATTTTAAAATATAAAAACTCTGCATTATTGAAAAATGAAATTAAACTTAACACAATAGATGCGTGGGAAACTGTTTATATTAACAAACATAGTAAAATAATTTTATTATTTACTATGTAGTATGGGGTACTTATTACCAACAAAGAATACAATGTATTCGGCTACTCTTAAATATTGACAAGAACCTCCAGATGAGGAAAAGAGGGAGAGACTTGATGAGACGAATTGAAATCTGGTGCCCAACTAGAATATTTGCAAAAGATCTGCATGATCGCCTAGTAAGAGAAGCAAAAAAGGAAGATGGGCACATCTCACTGGGAAAATCCCTTAGAGAGAGAAAATGCAATAAAATCCAAGGTTTGTCGCACAATATAAACACCACAGAGAATGTTATAACAGTATTACACTGGAACACAAGATCGATAAAAAACAAGACAGAAGAACTCAAAAAATATATGGCTGAGACTAAAGCAAAAATAGTCTGCATACAGGAATCATCACTACCAAGAAATGAAACGTATCATAGAAAGTTTAAAAACTTTAAAGTGCTCAACCTATCTCGAGATGCCGGTAGAGGAGGAGGGCTCATGACCCTTATACACAATTCCATTCAAGTGGAAGACTCATCCACAATATACAACAACAATATTGAAATAATCAAAACTAAACTGAGAATGGGAAAGGACTTTATATGCACACTGATCAATGTATACATCCCTTCACAAGGCATCCGAATACAAGATCTAGCACTATTATCTCCGGATCTACAAAAAATGTGTACTGGTGGGTGACTTCAACAGCAGACACAGCTCCTGGAATGACGGAGACAAAAATGGAAATGGCAGAATTTTATTTGACTGGCTCCAGAGCGAAAACTTAATCCTGGTCAATCAAAACAAAAAACCGACATACCAATCTCCTTCTCACCACACTCTCAGCACTCTGGATCTCACCTTGGCAACTCCTAATGTGGAAGCAAACATCTCCAATTGGAACGTTGGTCAGCGATCATTTTCCTGTCACCTTCGACATTGTAGTTAACAAACAAAGAGTAAAGAATACCTATATAATTAGAGGCAAATATAATGTCAACAAGGCAAATTGGGATGGGTTTTACAAAGCCACAGAAAAATGCAATGAAGATAAATTTGACCTAACGACTATCGAAAACGACCTCCTAAGTGCTGCCGATCAAACAATACCAAAAAAGAAGATACAAAAGGAACAGCAATACCTAAACAACTGGTGGAATGGAAATGTCACAATTCTCAGAAAGGAACACCAAAAAGCTAGAAGGAAATGGAAACTCAAACGCACCATTGCTTGCAGACGAAGCTATAATAGGCTTAATGAGAAGCTAGGGAAGTCCATCATAGAAGCAAAGAGAACAGCATGGAGGCAATTTGTATCATAAATAAACGAAAACACTCCGAGCTCTACGGTGTGGAAGAAATTCAACGCCATTCAAGGCAGAACAAACACCAAAATTGGTCTTCTAAAAAAACAACAAATGGGGATTGGTTGGACGACGACGAAGCAAAGGCGGAAGCATTTAATTCATATTATAGCAGTAGAGCAGGCAAAGCTGTGAGCTGGCCATTCACTCTAACACCTACCGAAATGGATCTAACAGCTAAATTTGAATTACTATTCTTGGAAGAAGACGCAGCTGGTACTCCATTTACTATGAACGAACTAAGGGAAGGTATAAAAAAAACTCAAAAGCTCAGCACCTGGACAAGATGACATTTACAACGATATGCTGATGCACTGCTCGCCTACCCTACTAAACAAAATAATAATACTCTTCAATACAATATGGAATTTGGGGAATGTACCAGACTCGTGGAAAACATCAGTGATAGTTCCTTTACCAAAGCCCGGGAAAGACTCAAGTTCAGTAGTATCATACAGACCAATTGCATTAACCTCATGCCTAGGAAAACTAATGGAAAGACTAGTCAACAACCGACTCAGCCACAGATTAGAAACACACCAACTATTGAATAGCAAGCAATTTGGGTTCAGAAAGAAATGAAGCACAAATGACTCGTTACTCTACCTTACCAATAAGATCTTCGAGGGCTTCAACCAATCGAAATCAACAGTCGCAGTACTATTAGACTTTGAAGCAGCTTTCGACAAAACCCCCCACAAAACTATACTCCTACAGTGCATGAAACTAGGAATCATAGGTAAATCACTAAAATACCTATCAAATTTCCTCAGTGGGAGACTAATAAGAACAGCGGTCAATGGAGCACTGTCAAAACCAGCAAGATTGGAAAGTGGCATAATTCAAGGTTCCTCCATCAGCCCAACTCTTTTCAATATTGCCATACACGATTTAATCAAAGATCTACCAGAAGCAATAGACTGGATTATATTCGCCGATGACGTCACTATATTCGCCACAGCCGTTTCTCCAGATGAAGCTTGCAAACTGCTACAAAAAGCACTAGACAAAACCGTGAAATGGTGCCAGAAATGGTCGCTAGTCTTATCGACATCGAAAACAGAATGCGCGTTTTTTTTACCAGGCAAAATACACTCAAAGACTACCAACCCAGTCTCTTTATTGGAACCCAAGAGCTAAAAGTCAACAAATGTCCAAAACTGCTAGGAATTTATTTGGACCAGAAACTACTATTCAGCCCACACGTAGACGTGGTCAAAAACCAATGCAGCAAGAGGGTTAATACCATAAAAGCAGTAGCAAATAAGAATTGGGGAGCTGATACGTCAACCCTCAAAATGTTTTATACGTCTTTCATAAGATCAAAGATGCTATACTGCTCAGAAGTTTGGGGAGCCGCAGCAAATACACATATCAAAAAGCTGCAACGAATTCAATCTGCAGCACTCAGAGTCATATTGGGTTGTCCAAGCACATCTCCTATTTCAGCGATGGAAATAGAATCACATATAGAACCATTAGACCTGGCTATTAAGAAGTTTTCGATGATAAAATGGCTAAAAATCAAGAGCCTTCCGATTGATCATCCCTTAACAATGTTGGCACCTACCAAAACCAGACAGTCATTTACATTCCAAATCGAAGCATTAAACGATCTCTTAGAACCCATAGAACCGCAACGGATCCTGACGGTTTCTGACATTTCACCTTGGGAAGAAAACGAAATCTCGATATGCACAACCTTACCATCTGGCAATACCAAAAGCAACACCGAAACCGGTGTTGAAGAATCCCTTCGATAAGTAATGATCGACGAGAACTATAAAGATTATGTCAAAATTTATACAGACGGTTCGGTGGATCTGGAAAACGGCAATTCCGGCGCAGGCTTCTTCAACGAACAAACAGGCGAGTGCTACTACATACCAGGAATATCTGCGTCAAGCATGGATGTTGAGATATGGCCATCAATGCAGCCCTAACGAGCTGCATTAGCACACCATATCAAGACGTTTGCATACTCACCGACTCTAAATCGGCCCTTGAAGGCTTACAAATGAATTCATCCAGTGACTATTACTTTCGAATATCTGAAATGAAAACTATACTCCATGCTCTGAAGAAAAAAGTAAAAAATATCGTCTTCCAGTGGGTTCCATCTCATTTCGGAATAAGCGGCAACGAGCAGGCAGACAAAATAGCAAAACGTGCCACAAAAAAAGGCCCCTTCATGCCACCAAAACTATAACTAAACAAATGCAAAAATAAAATCAATAACGATGAATGGATACAGAGATGGAGCACCGACACTGTCGGAAGATCGTTATTCGAAATTCAAAAAGCTCCGTCGCCTGCAATCTGGTACAGAGGTGTCAGTCGCCACACTGCAACCTTCATTACGAGAGCTAGAGTCGGCCATATCATTACGAACAGCTATCTGAAAAGATTCCGACTAGTCGATTCCGAAACCTGCAATAACTGTGGAATGGAGGAGGAAACGCTGAAGCACATACTACTCGAATGCTCAAACGAAAACACAGCCAGGACGGCCCTTCTAACAGCACTAAAAGGCATTCCAAACCCCATGAAAGTTATACTACAAAAGAAAGAGTACTGGGCATTGGCAGCTGCGGTTTACCACGGACACCGAGTCGTCGGCATTACCTGAAGCCGGAAGCTTGAAAGAAGAAGTAAGAAGTAAAATAATTTTAAATAATGAATTAGGACCCATACAAAATTCTATATTAATATAAAAATAATGTATTGTTTGAGATTAATATTAGGTTAGTAACTTGTTTAGTTATATAGTTAATGTTAGGCTAGTTATAATAACGAGAGGCAATTGTTAACACCCTACTAATGTAACGTAGTCTTAAGCCACGCCCCTTTGAATTCTGTATAAATACAGGACATGAAACACTGTTAGATTTGTTATAGTTTGACTATTGTAGCTCGTGCATCACTGAAGATGGCGACTTTGTCGTTGAAACGTGTTTAGAGTTAACAAAAGTATTAGTTGTGAAATTTTGTGTTCAAAGTTTATTCTATCAAGTATATCTTCTCACAAGTCAAGCTCAATATTTATTTATAATACACCATTTTTTAGTCCATTTGCTAATAACATTAGACACTCCTTGCAGTTTGCTCGTTACCTCTTCTGTTTCATTACCAGTCAAAAGTATTGCGGTCATCAGCGATGTTGCTATTGCCACACTGTTTATTGTAGGTAGATCCTTTGTGTATAATAGGTACAATACTTGGCCTAACACACTCCCCCGAGGAACACCAGCTGCAATTTTCTTTATTCCAGAGTACCCTGCTTCCTTTTCACCCGAAAATGGAGATCAGTTATACGATTTTATAGAATTGAATTGGTAGATCTCTTTGAAGCTTCCACTCCAGTCCCCTATGCCATACCTTATCAATGGCTTGGGCTACGTGCAAGAAGATTCCTCCACAGATTTTCTTATTTTCAATTAACTGTTCTATAAGATAACAATATATAAAGGGTATAATTTTCAACAGTAATTATACTGCAGGGTGTTTATAATGTTTTTCTAAACTTCGGAAAGTATAAACTTTAATGAACATGAAAAGAAACAAAACAAGTGTATATAGACATATGCTCTACATCAACTCTTCTGTTTCAGTTTGTTGCACATTATTTGAGTTCTGTAACTCATTTCCCTGATTTTATCACTAATTACCTGACCAACTCGTGGCATATTTTGAAATTATTTTACAAACAAAATTGTATTACATTTTAGTAACATAACTTCTATTGCAAACATTTCTGCTCCTCCTCCTCTACAGCCGTACTCCTTACATCACAATCAACGAAATAAAAATAAAAACAGGTGTATTTTAGTACTGTATATTGCCCCAGTATGAATGTATAGAATCTGCAATAACCATTGTTTGCTATGTGCCAGAAGTAAGTTAATTTCTACCCTTAGTTTTTAGTGTTGACAGTATCAAAGTTAATATGAACAATTTCCTCAGAACCTAGTGATTCTATCTCAAATCATTGTAAAATATAGCTGTTTCCAAAACAAATTTTCAAACTGAGCAACTTTGGAAAATGGTGGACAAATGTTGTGAAGTGTCACATCTCAAAAAATATCATGCAAAAGAAAGGCGTGTTCTTCATTATAGTACGCTGTCAGATATATAGTTAAAAAGTTAGCTATTGGTTTACTTAATGTGGAACGCCCTGTGAGTAAACAATAATCATTGTTTGAATTAAAACAGTAGACTCAATGTAAACAATGTTGTATAAACTTATACCTGCATTCCTATCACAGCGTAGATGAAGAACAGCATAACAATTAGCAAGGCAACGTAGGGTAAAGCCTGGAAACTTTTAATGAAAGTCCACAGTAAAGTACGGATACCTTCACCGCGACTCAGTAGCTTCACCAAACGCATAACACGAAACAATCGGAAGAAGTTTACAGAAATTAAATTCGTCCCTTTCTGCTGAAACCAAATGTATACAACAAACATTAGTAACTTGTCTGCAAAGACAAAATTTATAATTTTTAAGACTAAAATATTTACAAACAACTTAGAAACTAACCATCGCAAAATTTTATCAAGAGGTTTTTTAACTTTAAAAGAAAAAATATATCCTTACGATAATTATTTTATCACAATATGTATACAGTAAGTAAAACAATAAAATCAATTGTTCTTAGCTTTTCAGTTTTACATGATTATTTTAGAACAATGAAAACTTACTAGGCAACTGAACACTAAAGGCAGAAAAGTACAAACTCACACGAACATGCAAAAATATATATTTCAACCATTTTACTAAAAGCATAGCGTTTAATATACACTTAGTATATTATGGTTTAAAGATTGTTTGACACCTAGTGGGAAGGCAAAGAATTTAACAAACGTTATCTAGATGTTGCAGCTGTATGTGATGATGCCAAATAGCAAAACATGTATTGCAAAATTTGTTGATGTCTTTTATTATTTTGAAAATAGTATTACACATAAATCAGTTGTGTGTGTTCAGTTACATTAGTTGTATGAATAAGCCTAGCTTGTGTGAAAATCTGGTTGGTAAGATCGGTAAAACTTTAACACAAAATCTGTAAAATAATATCGCATCTTATTAATTTCTTTAAAAGCCAAGGAAATGGTGTAAAGTAGAATGCCTTCAACATCGGCCAGTAGTTGAGAATTTATTGCTAACTGGTCATTGGTCACTGATGAAGAAGATTTATCACCTTAAACAAAATAAATTCAGCCACAACAGCTTCACACGTGAGATCTTACGTCTTTTCTGAGCTAGCCATTGAGCCTTTATTTGTAGTCAGTCATTGGTAGTTCTCATAACAATTAAGAGAAACTTTTTTATTTTAAAGAAACAAAATATTTGAGCCTTTGGAAATTTACTAGTCGGTCATTATGTCTTCCAATAGCGCTAAACTGGTAGTTTAGGTAAAAAAGACTTGTTGACCTTAAAGAAAGAAAAACATTTCAGCAATTTTGCCTTTGCTAGTCAGTCAATATGACTTCTCTGAGCTAGCCTTTGAGCTTTTGCTTGCAGTCAGACTTAAGCCTTCACTGGTGGTTCTTGTACAAATGATAAGAACATGTTTAATTTTAAAGAAACACAATATTCGAGCTATTAAATTTTATGTCTTCTATGGGTCAGTTAATAGCCCTTCACTGGTAGTTCGGTTAGCTAAGATCTGATGATTTTTTTAACCTTAAAGAAATAAAAACATTTCAGCAATTAGGTCCTTACTAGTCAGTTAATATATCTTCTATGAGCTAGACTTTAGCTTTGTGCCTTTAGCCTTTCACAGTTGTACACATTTCATCATGGATTAAGGACTGTATTATGCTAACTTTATAAAGAATATTATTACTTTTGTAACAGTATAAGTGTTATAATCAATATGAACTGGTAAGCAGGATTTTAGCATAAAATAAAAGTAATCAAAGAACTGGAACTACTCTTGGACCCCTAACTTTGCAACACTGAGGAAGGCTTTGAATAGAAAACCAGTATCAATACTACTGATGTATTGTAAAAGAATATGTTGTATAAGCGTTATAATCAATATGAACTGGTAATCAAGATTTTAGCATAAAATAAAAGTAATCAAAGAACTGGAACTACTCTTGGACCTCTAACTTTGCAACACTGAGGAAGGCTTTGAATAGAAAACCAGTATCAATAGGCTACTACTGATATATTGTAAAAGAATGTGTTGTATAGGTGTTATAATCAATATGAACTGGTAATCAAGATTTTAGCATAAAATAAAAGTAATCAAAGAACTGGAACTACTCTTGGACCCCTAACTTTGCAACGCTGAGGAAGGCTTTGGATAGAAAACCAGTATCAATACTACTGATATATTGTAAAAGAATATAATGTATAAGTGTTATAATCAATATTAACTGGTAAACAGGATTTTAGCTTAAAATAAAAGTAATCAAAGATCTGTAACTACTCTTGGAAACCTAACTTTGCAATGCTGAGGATTAATTAAATTAAATTTGTAATTTTTTTCTGTACTAATCCATGTAAACAAATATTTACCTGTTATTTATAATTATTATTTCAGGTCTATATAAATTATGAATTACCCTAGAACACTACAATTTAAAAACAAATTATTTATATCGCTTTTAAGTTTATGCATATGTCATCAGGATTCTTTGCTTCCCTGGTTGCTCAGCACACTGGTGAAGTATATTCTCAGGGTATCACCTTTATAAAACCTAGTGAGTAATTGTTACTAATAACAACCAATACTGAATATTTAATATTGAGAAAGTAGCACAGAATCCATTGCCCCTACAAGGAAAATGTCTCAGGAAGTGCTGCAGTGAATATTTCATGCTAAGGGAGGTCATATAAACGTATTTTATATTTCAAAGTTAAAAGAAAACATTCTTTGGTTATATGATGTGTAGCTTTCAATCATGCTGTACTGTTTAAACATTTTAACTATCATATTCATTGCAATTCAAGTTTAATTTTAATAAAATAAAGTTTTACCCATAAAACTAAATTTATGAGAAATAGTTTGAATAAGAAAAAAACTATGAATTTCTTGGAATAAAACGTTGAAAGGTTCTTTCACCAGATACAAGCGATAACTACAAATTAAAAGTTTATTTACTACATAATCCTGAAAACTCCATGTGAGTAAATTTTACGCAACAAACTCATTCAAAAATCTACAAAAAAAGCCCTTCCCATTCTATTTAAAGATTTATTATATTGGGTTTGCAATGTCTATAATTTAAATTCTAATAGATTTCATGAAATTCAAAATATAGTCACTTTTATCAAGTTGTATTTTTTAGATTTATCACTGATTGAAGACAGACTGAACATTTATTTCAGAAACTATTTATATTTGAAAGCTATATCAATGAATATATCTTGCAGGAAAGTTTGCAGCTGTCAAGCAACCTGCTTCTGCCACCCCTATCAATGGCCCCCGTGATTTCAAATGTTTTCCACAGCGTTGCAACATCAGGAATTGCAAAAATAGCTTCTTATTAGGTATAAGCGATAGGAAAAAGAAGTTTGTGAATTGACTAAAAGACTTTGACTTTAGTTAAACACTTGTATGCCTGAATTTTTTAAAATTTTCTTTTCACTAATAATTATAATAATAAAATAATCAAAATACTTTTTTACACTAAGAATATGTATTGCTCAATTTTATTTACACAAACTGTTTTTTCACCATAGTTTTAGGTTTGACAAATCATTTGAATTCTTATCACTGAAGATTGAGGTTTCACTATCAATTGAATTCCAACCCCTGTAGTTTCGGTTTCAAAATCAATTGATCTTATCATCATAGTTTTATGTTTCACAGTCAACTGAATTCTTATCCCTGTAGTTTTACTTTTTTACAATCAATTGATCTTATCACCATAATTTTAGGTTTCACAATCAATTAAATTCTTATCCTCACAGTTATAGGTTTCACAATCAAATGATCTTATCACGGTAGTTGTAGGTTTCACAATTAATTGAACTTATTACTGTAGTTTTAGGTTTTACAATCAATTGAATAATTTTTCACATAGTTTTAGGATTTACAATCACTGATGTTATTACTGCAGTTGTAGGTTTCACAATCAACTGAATTCTTATAACAATTAATTTAACTTTTTTCACCAAAGCTTTAGGTTTCACAAAACCAATTGATCGTACTACTTTATAGAAAGACGAACCAAAAATATAAATATAAACTATTTTAAAATATAACTAAACATGTACTACAAGATTGGATATTGGATGTAACCTTAGTGGAGACATTTGTACTGTAATATTTACCTGTACACCAAAAACCAAAACTTTTTTTACGGAAAAACCAAATGTTTTATCTCTGTACAGCCAAATAAATTTGACAACACATTTATAGACAAAAAATTTATAACAAGGTCTAATAGATCAATTAATAATTATTAATAACCTTTTATATTTATGTAAAAAATACATTATATTTCAGCAACACAAATATTGTTGTATTAAAAGTCGTTCATACACTGAAAAATAAAGGGTGTTTTAACACTTTCATGTAATGTTTCCGAGCCAAAGAGAATCACAAATATTATTGAAATGTTAGAGAGTTCCTAGTTTTTCACACACCAGCCAATTTCTTTATTCCCTTGTCAATTTTTATTTCAAAAACAGATTGATACTAGAAAATTTACAAGTGAACCCGAAATTTATTCTTGGCACTTGTCCGAAACAAAAGAAAGCCCAAATATTTTTCAGTTTTTTGTACATAACTCGGTTATCCTTTGACATACGGAAAAATGCAAAAAACATTTCACACAATTTTTTTAAAAATCTTGGTTATTTTCCCACCAAGGATTAATTTAACTAAATTGCATCTGAAAAAAACATGAAAAAGACCGGGATTCGAACCCAGGACCGTGTTCTGCCAACTGAGCTACTCCGATAACACCAAACATTGATCAAAGTTATCTCACTTGTAAGGTTTACTGCATTTTTTGTGAACTAACAGACTGATTAACTCGTACGAAACAATATTGAAACCAATCATAACTCTATTTCCAGCCGACAGCCTGTCCGTAATTTAGTTAAAAAACAATTGTTTGTGGCTTAAAAAACTTTTTCCGTAAATTCTGTGTAAAGTTTATGGTTTCGAAGATATTCAACGTCAAACAATATCACCGTCCGCCATTTTGAATTGAATGGTTGGAAAATATGAATAATTTAGTATAGTTTGGCGTCTATGTTATGAAACTCTACGCTAAATTTCAACTTGATGTGAAATTCTGAGATAAGAATTGAAAAGTGAACAATCAAAATGGCCACTGTGCGAAAAAACACTTTCGAGCATGTAGGCGATGATAACCACCTAGGTTTTTCGCCTTTAAAAACCAAAAAAAAAAAAAAAAACTTTCGAGCATTTAAAAAATGATATTGTGAACTGTCCTAAACAAAACAAGAGTTTTGAAGCACTTTGAATAACACAGTTCACCAACAGATATTTTAATTCATGTAGAGATAGGAAAATCTAAGAGGCAATTAAAAATGCAGAAAGCGTTGTCACCATGCATCGGCTGTTTGACAATATGCACGAAAGCGGATACAGCAATCATTGAAGAAAGTTCTTTGAATCAGGCATGGTAGGATACCAGAACAACAATATAGCAACAATAACAACAACAATAACAAAGTCTTTATTATTACTTACCTTAGCCCCGTGTTGCACTTCAGGGATTGTGGTTGAGAACGTCCCTTTACCCTAAGGTTAAACAATAAAACTTTCTAAAATTGTTCGAAACTTCAACTATTTAAAATAATAATAATTAATACAAAATTAAAATAATCATAACGGACGCCTGCTTAGACTAAACATGTTAGAAATTAAACACAAACTGAAACAAACTGAACACATATCTTACATAAAATAAAATCAACCGTTATCATTCAATTCAATTGTGAGTAGTTACAAAACTGGATGTTTGCAACAAACAACAAGAATATTTTTGATTGAATTTGTAAAGAAATAACACTATTTCTAATCTAGTACTACGGACGTTTACTCTGTTCTTACTATTAAGAACAACAAGTAAAAGTAACTATGTGTATGCGGAGATAATTATTCCAATAGGAATCCGGACAGTTGCAGTGACTCTCTAACACAAAAGATATTTAATTTTGTGAATTTGTCAAAAACTGAACATTTAGATTTGTTTATGGAACTAAACAGTAACGATAACATTTGATCCGTGTAGTAAGTAGCGAGTTACTTACTGCTCGTACAAAACAATAATCTACTAGGAAAAATTGTTTAAGTAATAATAGCAAAACGGCTATAATGACGTCTTGTCTTAAAGTGTATTTTTTTAAACATTATTAAAAGATCCCATCTTCGATAGAAGAACTTGAAAGTGAATTAAAAAACGAACCTTAAACATCATTGGAACCGCTGTCATTAGTTATAGATTTAATTTAATGTTTCTACTGACAGTAAGTCGATTGTAAATTTCACATTTTTATTTGAACTTCAGATATACAAAACCCTGTACGTTCGTTGCTTCCACAACTGTTTGGTACGGTTCTTCTCGCATTTGATTCTTCTTTTACAAACGAGATTTTGTATTCCAAATACATTCATAACACATTCAACTCTTGAATATACTTGATCGTGGTTCCAGAGTTGTAAATACAAACAAGCGAATACGCACGTTTTGCTCGTGTTACTTGCCACTAAACAATATTTGGACTATTTACATGTTCAGACAAGTTGCGAGTACTGGAGATGAGTAAAACGAAGCCTGGTGGGGGTAAGTAATCGTGGTTAGTAAATAGAATGGGTTTCTATTCACTCACTCTCCCAATTTCACGAAAGATTCGTACTAAATTTACGTGTTTACACATAACGGTGTTACTGCGAGTAACAAGTGCTACTGATTAGTACTAAACCCATGTAAACTAGGCATGATAATTTAGATTGGCTGAGCCCCATTTTATACATCACATTAGATGGTGTACAGGTAGTGAGTAGTGGGGAGGATTGCAGGATTATATGGAACTTTGAACTGCAGCCATTGAACAGTCCAAGTCAACTTTTTTGTAATCCCACAAAATTTTGCAATGCACGTACAAATGTTTAAAAAAAATTATATCAATTAATTCGTCATGTTGTTCTACATTTACACAAGTTAAAAAATACTCTTGCCTCTTATTATTAGTTTACAAAGCCGCTAAACAAATTTAAAAACATAGATTTCCACTACCTTTTCCAAAACATTTTCTTAATTATTTCAGTGGAAACTATGAATGTTAACATAGTTTCCTGATAGAGATTTACAGCGATAATCCTACTTTTTTTCTTTTTATTAGCATGCAAGATAAAATCCTAAAATATATTTTAAGTCAATTGAAAAAAATGTGTTCAATTAATTAATTAAAGAACAAAATATAGTGTGTAATCAAAATATAACGACTTATCTTCTGTTTTAAAATTTGTTAGATTAAATTTTATAAAGGTTTAACTATGTAGTACACTGTGTGGAAAGGCCAGCCATGTGCGTGGTCAAAGGTAGAGCAGGTCGTCGCAGTAGTCTAAATAATTGCTTTGCTTTAAAATTTGTTTTTTTACAATGTAATTTAAAATAAAATTAGTTTAGTCTGTATTCAGTTGCAGTAATAGCAAGCAAGATAAAATCCAAAAATATATTTTAAGCTAATTTAAAAACACATCTTCAATTAATTACTGTAATTAAAGAACAAGTAACGATGTAGGCCTAATCAAAATATAAATACTTACCTTTTGCTTTAAAATTTTTTAGATTAAATTTTGTGAAGGTTTAACTTTAAAATTTTAATTTATAAGCCATTTATAAACAATTATTTGAAGGTTTAACAAGGGAGGCCGGCCAAGTAATTACCCATGGGCAATAATACCTTTGAGCAATCCTTGTACATTCTTGTCTTTTTGTTCATACAAATTTAAATTGTAAAGTATCATTTGTTGTATCATTGTAAAAATAATATAAAAATAACACTTTACTAATTAAAATTTTTTATAATAACAATAATAGCTAATGTCAAATATTTTTTTCCTTTTTGCTTCCCATTTATTAACAAACACAATTCAATAAAAATGTAAAATTCAGTTTTTTTTAAAGCAATTTTTAAACGGTTAGAGATATGACTTTATTTGAAATGCAAAACATGTTTAGCTGTGAAAAATTTTAGCCCTATCACACAACTTACATTGCTTTTTAAAAAGCTTTAACTACTAAATATTTGCCCGAAATTCTAAATGTTTTGTGACCAAATTACATATTTCTTAAATGGATTGATTGGTAAAAGGTTCAATATAAAATTGCAAAAATCAGACTCTTGTATGTATAGGGCCACCATCTTGAAAACGGGATTACATTCATAGATCATTTAAAAAATATTTACTTATAAAATGCTTTTATGTAAATCCTCCTATATTTATGTTTGAAATGTTATAAGCGGGCTACACACGCTCTGATCTGATTCAATCGTTTGGATTGAACTGTGGGGGCTACTTTACAGACGGACCGATTTATCTGCCCGACTTTTCAGTACAATTATGAACTTCTTCGCTCCTACATTGTCCAAAGTGCTAAACACCAGTCTAGTTCTAACCACGAGCAAACAACACAAGAAAAGAAACAAAATTGGGGATTTGAGTTCTTAAAATATTTTCTAAGGGCAGACGTGTTGTCCTTGTTATGGGATAAATCTATAGAGACAACTTCAGTTGAAACCAAGTAATGTCTAAACAGTGGTTTCAGTTGTAACCAAGTAATGT
>JAGFPH010000174.1:696499-708865 GCA_018207615.1 Philaenus spumarius | reverse complement strand
AGACGGAGAACCATTGCTGATGAAATTGGTCTTCAGTTGTGATTGACGGAAAGTGGTCCAATGAGAGTGGTCATTGACCAATGAGAGCTTACTAAATACTCTCACCAGATGCTACAGTACTGCAGCCATTATGACAAGACGAAGAACCATTGCACAAAATTTTGAATTTTTTAAATTTTGTAAAATATACATCTTTTAGGTCACCGTTTTGTAAATCTGAAGAATGTGCAGATGCAAGTTCTTAGGCTTGTTCTTGTATTTGCTTTTTACTAAAAACATTTTCTGCTGAAGTTGTGAAATATCATCTTCTTTTATACCAATAAAACCACTAACAATCACTCTTAGGTGTATAGTGTAGTAGTAACTAGTAATTGTATTTCCATGATACATTTTCATTTCTAAATAAACAAATACCCGGTACTGAATGTTGAATATTCATAATAAATCAACAGTTTGTTTTCCTTTTTATCAAATTTCCATAGAAAAGATGAGTTATTGCAGTGACCTTAAGTGAGACCTAAGGTCAGGAGCGGTCAATGAGCATCGATCATGGTCCCCAGAACACGTTTTGGTGTGTCATTAAAAATGTTATATATATATGTGTGTTCGCACTCTAATGGCCACATTTTACGTCCGATTTGGTTTAAATTTGGTACAAGCGTTGATTTTCTAAGTCCCTCAGCGCCGAGTACATTAGCCAAAAAAATTCAACAAATGGAAGAACGATTTTTGACCAGAAGTAAAGATTTTTTTAGATTTTTCGATCTAGAATGAAACATTTTTGGGGTTTTTCTAAAACAATATCATAAAATTACCGATAATATTAATTAGGTTCTACCGACAGGGTTCCTACAGAATTTTTGTAATTCAATAAATTTGCTTGATGTTTTCTAAACTTCCCTCACCGACTCACGACATACAGTAGAACCCCGGATCAACCGGCCTCGGATCAACCGGCCTATCCCATGGAGCAACAGAGTTTTTATTTCTCTTACAGATTATACTACTGTAACTGTCATTGATTGTTTGACGGACATTTCCTGGAAAATAAAGCTGGGTGACGCAACTTTAGTTGTTAGTGTTGTGGCAGACAGAACAGGGGAGAGGGAGCGTGAGTTTGATTCCCCTCTTGCTTCCGCGGCAACTGTATTTTTTCTTAGAATCAATTGACAAAGTGGCATCCTTTGTTTCTTTTTCTTCGCCTGTTGCTTTGTCAGAACCTTTAATGAATTTCATGGGAGCAAAATATGTAATATTTGTAACATATTGCGTAATATTTTGAGCAGCAAAAAGATTCAACGGCATTAAACGTGATTAACGTACGAAAATGGAGAGACTTGACTTTAAAAATTTTTTGAATGTTAAAGAACAGAAAAAAATAACTGATTTTTTGATACAGTATAATATATCAATTATATTATGTAAATATATATTATGTAAATTCAGTTTTCAAAGTTTATGTATGTTTAATTTGTTGGTGTTTGTTTATGTATGTTGTACTTACAACAAAATGGGTTGCAATAACGTCTTATTTGCTTGTTTATTTATGAAATATGTAGGTTATTTGTAAACAAAAATCTATTTTTTACGGGAACTTCGGATCAACCGGCCAAACAGGTAACCGGCCAGGGTCTCGGTCCCGAGTTCTACTGTATTTAGAAATTATTTACATTTATTTATTTAGAAATTACATTAAATTGTATTGCCTACATTTTAACCTCTTCCAACGGACGACAAAGAATGCATGAGAATTTTAGTACATTACCCCATTAAAAATAGTTTAATTTAAATAAACATTTTGTTTGCTAAGTGCTAGGTGTAAGTTGATTTTGAGTTGAGTTTTTCGTGTTAATAATATGAACCATATCCTCAGAATTTAGTGCTAAGCAATGAGGGGAAACAGTACATGTGTCCAGTTAATTGAACTTACATCACACTTACTATAAGTTTTACATTTTACCAGAACAAAGTTCACTTAAGTATAAAATAAAGATTATTATTGTAAATAATATTTCATTTAAAAATAAAAATCTCAATTTATTTATTTTAATCTCAAATCACCCCATTTTGGTAACTTGAAAATAGGCTACTTTTTAGAGTAAATAACTATCAAGCTTGACTTGTGAGAAAGTAACTAGATAAAATAAAACCTGAACAAAGAAAGATCTCTCAGTTTTTGCATCATCGAGGGGCCCAATCATATGAAACAGTTTTCCCTGACTTTTTTACAAGTTCCGTGGCTATTTTTTGTTTCCCTGCCTTTCCGTAACCTACCTTGAATGTAGGAACCCTGACCAAGTACCTTCATTAGAAAAGTTTGAATAAATCGCATAAAAGATGAAAGTTTAGAATTTGCATAAAATTTGTATTAATTTTTTTATACCATACAATTTTTCCATTATTTAATTCTCTATAAATTTTTTCATAAGTGTGATTTGTTTATTGAGAATGTGACAAAATAATCCATGTCAAAACTAAAAACACATGTGTTTTGATTCCAGTTTTTTGTTTCTTAAAAACGGTCTATCAAGTATTTTCGCTCGATAGTATTAATCGAAGTAACCAATGATTTTATTTTGCGCTAAACATATGGAAATTTACACACAATTCACTGCATCACATACAGCCGACGATGTCACTTTTGATGCCCTTTGCAACCGTCAACCAAAGTCGGAATAAACCATGAACACTCACCTGATTTTTATCCAATTCACAATTTTTATATTCTTGTTCTCCTTCATTCTGAAACGTAACGATAACAAAACCTACGAAGATGTTGACCATGAAGAACGCTATGATAATTATGTAAATAATGTAATAGGCAGCAACTATAGGTCGGAAGTTGTGGATAGGACCTTGACCTTCTTCGTTGGAGTCAATAGATTTGTAAAGCAACCTTAAACAAATAAAAAATAGTCATATATTTATTTGATACGCAAGGCAGTGATATACGAATCATAGTTAACGACCACTGGCGGCTTGAGGTAAGCTGAAGGTCAATAACTACTAGAAAAATAGATAAGAAAATAACCTACGTTTTAAGATAAAATATAATATGTTAGACTAACCAGAAAAAACAAAACTTACAATAAAATACAATAGTTTTATTTTGCTTTTAAACATGTAAATTATGTAATTAGCAACAGTCCAACTGTTAAAGTTAACTTAAAATTTAACATTTAAACTCAGCTACAGAGGATATATTATACGAGTATTCTCTAACTTAAGTGTTTTGTTTCAGAAAACCAGATATACATGATTTAAATTTACTTTCTGTCAAAGATTGTACAGAACCTGGCAGCTTATTAAATAGCTTGATTTGTTGAAAACTGTGACTTTCATATGATTGCTTAAGCCTGATAAGAGGGCTAAGCAAATCCTGTCTATTTCTAGTGTTACACTTATGTCTTGAGCTGTGATTAACAAATTGTGAAGAATTCTGCTTAACATAGATTAAATTTGAGTAAATTTGTAATTTAGAGAAACTGGCTCTAAAAGACTTCCTATCTGATAAACTTACATGAATTCTTACAGCTTTTTTTGTAGCAGAAAGTCTTTAAAAGCGAGGCTGGAATTACCACACAACCTGACACCATATTCAGTAGAGAATGAAATAAACCAAAAAGAGTCATCAACAGGACAATTAATTTAAGTTTTATTATTAAAAATAATACTCTCGAAAGTTTGTTACATAAACCATTGATATGTGGTTATCAGGTAAGCTATTATCCAAGTACGACTCCAATAGTTTTACATATTTAATTTCGCTATCATCTATAAATCTATTGCTGAGTGAAAGCAGTATTCACTCAGTCTTCTTATCATTTATCTTTAGCCGGTTTATTTCATACCAGCTATCTGCCTTTAAAAATTGTAAACTCATATCACACCCAGAAATGCGTGTACAATTTGTAAAAGTTTCTTTACGTAAAATTAGTGTACCTGCATTTTCTTGTTGAGTAAGGTTTAATTTGGGAGTAGGTCTTTCTGGTTCTTTAATTTTTACTTTGTGTTGTAAGAGGAGAGTTTTGAAATTTACTTTGAATATAAAGTAACAGGTATGTTTTATACTAATCTCCGTACCTTTTGTTACAAAACATTAATATTATCAATTATACAAATAGAAAGAAATAAGAAATAATGCCTTAGGTAGGCATTATACATCCTGAAGAAATGCTTCAGTGATCAAGGGGTGTGCGGAGAAGAAATGTAGCAGTGAAGGATAAGTGGTTGTAAGCCATAAACTTCTGAGGGTGATGGAAAGAGAAAAATAAAGGTACCGATCGTAGGAAATCCCTGGCTTGAATGCTGTTCTGAAGGGTTGTCAGTATCCTTTTATCTCCCCCAGAATCTTCTGACAATGCTCTGCCCTCTGCCTCAGCTACCTGTATAGATGAATTCCTGCTTCAAACATTCCAAAGGTCCAATTCATTTCATCTAAGAAGAAATGTAGCAGGGTAGGTTTAGTGGGTGTAGCCGCAAACTACTGATGTTGACGGAAAAATAAAAATAAAGGTACCGATCGTAGGATGTCCTTAGCTCAAATGCTGTTCTAAAGGGCTATCAATATCCCTATATTATCTCCCCCAGAATCTGCTGACAAAGCTCTGACCTCTGCTGAAAGCCTCAGCTACATGTATCGATGCATTCCTGATTCAAGCATCCCACAATTCATTTCAACTAAGGAGAAATTTTGATGCCTCATAGCAGAAAAAAAGACGTAATGTATATGACAATGTGTATTAAATGACTAATGAGAGTGACCACTGGGTTCGCAAGTTTTACTAATTGATTATCAGTGGCATAAAGCGATAGTAAAATAGCAGGAATTAAGGAGAACTTAAAGGTTTTCACGACAACTTATAAACATTCCTAGTTTAGAAATCAGAAAGCCGATCATTATAAAATAATAGATAAGAGAAAATTTTTATTTTTAGCTGTTCCAAAGGTAACTTCCAAAATTTAAAATATGCTGGACTTTTAGAATGTATTTATTTGCATTACTATTGATAATGTGAATATCGTAATATGAGCTTTAAGAACAGAGTTATTTGCTAGCTAAAACAATAGATGTGTTCCACTATTTAAATAATAATTAATGAACTCAGTTCCGGCTCGTAGCTAAAATTAGATTTGCACCAGAAAAATGTTAGCCTTTGTTTTAAAATTGTGTAAAAGGAAACAAAAATGTAGGAACATAAAATTTATTCAGAAACATGATAGAATCCTAAAACAACAAAATCATACATTCTTTACTGACATTAAATTGTTACAGTTCAAGCTTGATCTATTCGTTTAAAAATGAAACCCTTTCTTCTTGGTTTAATTTGCGCAACAAGATCAATCTTCTTTTCTCCTAACCTAACACTACCTAACTAAACTTTATATTCTTGATTTAAATTTAAACTAAGATATAATTTCCCACTTTATCAATAAAACAAAGTGGCACGTTCTGCTTGTGTAATGTAAATCTGTCACTTCACCTGTCTGATAAATGTCTAGTAAATAAATTTGTTCCTTCTGGAATCATAACCTCATTAAAACATGTGGAGTAAAAAAAATATCTTCCACCAGCACGCCAGGAACGGCACTGCAGGAATGACAGTACTCTCTCTCCCTCGCAGCCTTGAGTGTAGCTTCCTGTGTGTGGATGCGCACAACAGCCAAACACCACACAGCTTTTTATAAGTATAAAGAAAGAATTCATGAAAAAAGGACTCATTATATTGAATGTTATTGATGATATCAAGTGGAAATAGTGGGTGATGCATTTCCACAGTGCCACTTAATAAACAACAGCAACGATTTTAATCGTTTTAGTCTTATAAGAATTCATAATTTTGAATATTTGTAAATTGATATATATGACCTTGACTCAGTGGCGACTTCCAAAATACTGTATTTTGTATCATCCCTTTGCAGTGGTTACCTTCCTTCCCCTTGTTTTACCTCTCTTGCCCGTGTTTATTACTGTTACTATTAATAGTAATGTTTATTACTATTAAAGTAAGAATAGTAAAACACACTTCTGATAAAATATAGTTAAGAGCCCGTAACATCCCCTTAACAAAAATCTTAAGTTTTCCAAACACTTGAGAAATTTATATGCTAATAACTGCAGAAAACTATTGAAATACTTACCCAGGCCAACCTTCAAAAGTAGACACAGTGAAAAGCGTAAGCATAGCGTCAGGCACATCATCAAAATGAAACCTATTTTCTTCCCATTTCCTTTGTTCAATTTCTGGATTTCCAATATCCCCTTTTTCGAAAACCAAATAAGATCCTCTGAAAAACAAATGTAAACATGACTTTTTTGAAAACAGTATCAAATACAATCAGATAACCGCATCCTGAGCCTCTTATTGAACAGTTCAGGTCAGGTGTAAATGAAGAACTACAGAATTTAAAGGGCCTCTGTCTGGTACAGTGATGTGAAGTATGTTTCCAAGTATCAATATGAAAGTTTTGTGTACTCATGTTGTACCATACATAAATCAAAGAAAAAACAAACACAAATTTTTAGTAACGTCTACAATTTTATTTTTGAATCTTGCCGACCATTGCTTCGCCAGTAACGGCATTGACGAGGCAGCTTATACAGACTAAAGAATATTAGAACATACAACAATATTTTGTTTAAACATAAAACAGTTACTCACAAACAAAGAAAAAGAAAAGGGAGTGGAAGTGGGGTACCAATGGTCATAAGGTAGACAATGGGTTCAATAGAGGCCAGTTGGATATTTATGGTTAGGTAGATTCAAAAATAAAATTGTGGACATTACTAAAAATTTGTGTAGTTTTTTATTTCAAAAATGGAATTCTACCAAGTACCTTCGGTCATCAGTATCGTACCATACATATATATCCGATCGCTGTTATATACATTCTTATTGTATCGAACCGAACACTAAGTTTGCCGATGCTATACAGTATCGCAATATTTCATAACTTTGCTTTACAAGAACATATTTATAACAATAACAACTTCATATAAGCAAATAAACTACTGAACTATTAACCCTGGAACACTACCGTGCATACATTTTACATGTGGGCGCCGTATTAACTTTCCTCCCCTCTCCCTGCAATACTGTAGACAGCCCTCACCCCTACCTGGTAGAACTTTGTTCTGTCGGTGGACTTTATTTAAGCCATAATTTATTGTGAACAATTTTGTCTGTGAGTTTCGTGCTGTTTTATATATTTCTTTCAGACATGATAGGTATCGGTAGTAATGACTAAAACGGTGTTGTTAGTAATCAGTACATTTTTAGTACATAAAATTTATTTGATGATAGTTTAGAGTAAATTTTAAATATTAGAGTTTAGTCTATGTTTTATATAAATTTTCATTTAAAATATACAAACAATGGGTGATAGAAGAACTGTTAAGGATTATGTTACACTTGTGACACAGCGATGATGATCTAGAATACATACCCGATGAAATTGGAGTTTCAGACGAAGAGATTATTACCCCTATAATGGAAATAGATAATACAGAAACATGTAATCAGCCGAAAATAACCCATTGTAGGAGGGCCGACAAACCAAAAATAACTTGGGGCTCTACAGGTTAATAAAATGAGTTTTATCGGTACAAAATGGAAATCGCTAAATTGTTTCAGGAGTTTTCAAGATAATATAAATCAAGTTCTGTTTATTTGTAGCACAACTAGTGATCCTTGTCCAGTAGATATTGATTTTATCCAGTAAAGGACGTAATGGCGTATCTTTTCCTAATTTACATTGATAATATTTCTGAAATTAAATTGCAGGAGATTTGCTGACGATACATAAATTTTGTTCAAATTCCAAACAAAATTTATTTTAAGGCTAGTCGCGATCTTTAAACATAATTTTGAAAGGTCGGTTTGACAATAATGCACCAACTCTTAACGCCAGCAAACATAGTCAATGACCTCGGCAGTCAGTACAAATTGTTACCCCATAGAATTGTACCGAGACTTAATAGGCAATCGTTGTGATCGTCATCGGTTTAAAAAAGTTGACAAGTATAAATATTTTAGAGTGGTGTTCGACCACCAGTACAGTCATTTGCTGATTGTCGGTGTCGAGGGTGTCTAGCCCGGATGTGCAAATCAATCACCACCATGCCTCGAGTTGTCTCGGGTGAACCCCATCTACATTTCATAGAAGCTGGTTACCTAATACAGTTCTTTCTCGAACCATTTGCTCCGTATCTGACTTTTAAGAAGCACAATAATGTGGACTTTTGTCTTGAATCGCTGCAAATAACACTATTATAAATAACTAAATATATGCTCGAACAATTGGCATAACAAGATCTGTTTGTTTATTTTTAACCAGATCAATTGGAAAGTTACAAACGTAGATACTGTACCATGACTTATTCGTAGATGTACAATTTATATTTTACAGTTTAAACAACATTTTAATAAAAGAAAAATACTCTAAATACAACAAATAAACACTTTTTCCACTCAAATTATTTTTATCATTGAAGCAGTCTTAATTTAAACTGCCCCTGCTGTGAAAGCGCCTACAATTATATTGTTCTAAATGTTTATTGTGTATGTGTTTATGTATCAAGTATCAAGCAAACCAGCACAGGATTGGTCCATAAGAAAACAGCCGACACAAATGGGGGCTATACTTATTAATAAACTTCCCGAAAAATTACTACAATTAGGGTCATATAATTCTTTTAAACACAGCTTTAAGCGATCCCGAGTCATTTTACTCAGTGAGAGAGTTTCTGCACTATGATTTTGGTAGCTCTGTCTGAGGAGGTGTCCTTCGCATCAATGTTATGCTGCATAAATTAATTGTAGTGTGCTCTCGGTGCATCTTGTTTTTGTGTATTTATTTTGTAGTAATGTTAAACTATCTAATTACTAACTTATAAAGTTAGTGATGTAATTGAAATGACTAAACCATAGTCTTTTACCATATTTATTTGTATTTCAATTATATACTTAAAGATGTAATATGTTATCATTATAGTGATTGTTGTAGTTGTTAAGTGTTGATGTAATCTAAAGTTGACTATAAGTATAATTTATAAATAGTTATAGATGTTACACTTCCTATGCAATATGTTTGTCAAAAAGTAACAGAAATAAATGAAATGAAATGTATATGACCCAGGAAACCTGCCTCTGTTCTTGGAGCACATAGTATGAAGCTGGAACACAGATGGTCTCAGCTAACCTGAACCACTGTTAAAACACATGCAGCTTCAAATCAAGTAAATTTCATTACATATCAATATTAGTGATATTTTTTCAATAGAATCCAATCTGTACAACCTTCATATAAAATAGTATTTACTGCCTGAAGTTTGTGATAATCTCTCCTAAACTAAGATAAATATTACCAAAAGCTTAATAAAACTAACAGCATCCAGTTTTGCTTTTGTTTGAGCTACACTTGTGGGAAAACAAGAACAGCTAAAGAAAACTAGAAATGTATCTGCCAACATTGTCTGAATATTGGAGATGTCGACAACCCTGAGGCCAGTTTACATCAATCGTATTACCTGATTGACTAGTTATCTTTACCCTAACAATTCAGATTGCTCTGTGGTGCCTTCAGTCACTTTTGTGTCAATTTATTTTTTTATTATTTCAGAGATTCTTTATGTTTGATCTTTATGAATTTTATATTCCTTGGAAGTTAAGAAAATAACCATTAAGACAATGTATATTTTGGTAGCAGTGGCCGAAGTCAGCCATTAGAATATCTAATATAGTTCAGTATTAACATTCGCATCGACAAAACGTCATGAACGTTTGTTATTGCGCTGAATTCTTTATTTTATTTCTATGTTCACGTAGATTAGTTTAAACTATAAATTATTATTTATTTTGGGTTACTTTTAACTGGGTCTAAGTGATTTACAGTTTTGGTTTTTGTTTGCATGAAAAGTGATTGTTTCAAATACAAGTTATGAAAAAGTTTTTATTGTTTATTTTGGTATATTTCTCAATAACGATAGAGTAGTGCCAATATGTCAAACTTTAGAGACGGATCTGATAATATTAGAACAGCAATATTCAAATTTTTTCAACCGTTTTATAAATATTTTGTATTTACAAAACAAGGCAACACAACAATGCACCAATTGGTCCGCTTCCTAGCGACACATTTTTGTAAATAAATTATAACTATTCAATTAATCGAAAACAAAATATACATTTAAAAATGTAAAACATTTCCTACAATTTCTATACAGTAAAATCCCGGTTAACCGAACTCGGGTCAACCAAAACCTGGGTTATCCAAAACGCCTCCGAAAATCGAAAATCCAAAAATAATAGACCTATTGTATGTACAACATTTAATTTTTGTTTTTTTAAATGAAAATTAGAACCTTTTTCTAAAACTTAAACATCTATTAGAAAGTAGCGGCTTTAAAATAAATATGATAATGTCAATCTTTGAATTCAGTTTTTTTAGAACTCGAAAAATGTTAGAAGTTCCCCTTCCTTTGATGTCGGTCCGCCTATTTTCTTCCTCCTCAGAATCAAACCGTGAAATAAAAAAACTACGTATTTCTTTTCACACATTTATTTATGAGCACAGTGAAGCTGAAACTTTATTTTTTAACGTTTTACACACAAAAAGTAAATAGCTCCCCTTTAGTTCGGTTAACCAGCGTTTTACTGTATCTTGAAATTTACGTAGAGTTACATTTTTTTAGCTTTCAGACTCTATTGAATTTGGATACTTCAAATTTTTCTTTATAATGTGTATAGATAGAAGGAAAAAAATAAAAACAAAGAATAAATATGATACTATTTTTCTTTGTTTATTTCTGAAAAATCTATATGTAATACTTTATGTTTGTTAACACTAATACATTTTACGCTATAAAAAAAATTCACCAAAATCACAATATATGTGTTGGGACCACAGACAAAATAACTGGTAGTTCAGGGTTAATTTGGTATCTCAGACTAACACATCTTTTTGTTTTTTGTAGTAATCTTAATTTAGTGTCCAACCGCAGTCCATCACAAATTACAGAACATAAAAAAACACTTAACACAACAAAAAACGTTTACTCCATAAGACCATTAAAAAGTTCAAACTTTGTAGGCCTAAAAATATTTAAAAAACTCTGTTGTACACTAATTGAAGATTATGACCAAAAAGGATTAGTCTGACGAATCAAATTAAGGTAAAGTTAACTAGTTAATTAATTCAACAGCGGTTCTTAGAGTACAAAATTCAATTTAAAAGCATATTTCTCACAACACTTTGTTATTAAAGATGTAATTAACAAACTACTAAGGCTCTGTTAATTACTGTTAACACTAGTAACATTTTGCAGATAAAAAAAGTTGAATTTTTTAAGACTGAACTGTACGCGAGTGTTTTTAAAATAAATATTTTTTTTTAATTACAACGATAGGCATAAGTTATGTTAGAGTAATTTTGAAGAGTTAACTGGGGAACTGTAGACCTGTTAACCTTCCACAAGTGCTGCTCAGTCTAAGTGTACGCCCGCAATATTCTTTATGTGCAATGTGTAATTTATAACATTCAAAAATAATTTGTGACGTTTAAGCGAAAGTAAACATGTGAAAAATGAAGTGCCTCTTGCAATAAAAACTAAGTTTTAAGGCTTCAGCTCAATAATATCTATCTGCATGTCCACCGCAAAGAGCAAACTTTCTCTGGCTGGAAGAAGCAAATATTGTGGTTTAAGAATAACTTGTGCAAGTATCATTGTTCAAAAATTCTGAACAAGAATAAACTAAGAAATTTATTTTAAAGTATTCTTTAAATGTTTTACCACCCTGAGAATGACCTCCATTTTGAAACCTGTAAACAGGATAAAGAACTTAATAATAGTATCCATGAGATTCGTTTTTACACTAGAATTTAAAAAGCTTTGGCAGATTATTGGCAGATTATCTGTCTAGAGTGCAAAAGGAGTATTCAAATAAATAAAGAAAGTCATAAGAAATGTATGGGATGTCGTAGAGAGTATAATATACCTTTGGAACCCCTAAAAGTTAAAAGAAAATAGTTGTCAAAATAATAGAGTAAATTTCTCAACAAATCACTGTCTGATTCATCTAAAATTTATATAACACAAACTTTTTTTAAGCCTAATTCCTAGGATGGGGGAGGGAGGGGGATCGAAGAGAAAGCATGGCAAACCATGGAAAACGAGAAGATCCCAGAAACAATTAGAAGCCTCCAGAACCAATTAAATTTTTCTAAGGAAAACTATAACCCCAGAAACATTTAGACGTCTCCAGGACCAAAGAAATCTCCAAGCGACAACTAGAAGTCTCTGGGACAAACTAAATACTTCCAGAGACAACTAGAAGATTCAAGGGGCAATTAAATATCTTCAGGACT
>JAGFPH010000174.1:679776-696489 GCA_018207615.1 Philaenus spumarius | reverse complement strand
GATTCAAGGGGCAATTAAATATCTTCAGGACTAACTAAATGCTTCCAGGGGCAACTAGAAGCCTCCAAGTCAAAATAAATACTTCCAGAGACAACTAGAAGATTCAAGGGAGAGCTAAATGTCTCCAGGACTAACTAAATGCTTCCAGGGGCAACTAGAAGCCTCTAAGACAAACTAAATACTTCCAGAGACATCTAGAAGATTCAAGGGACAGCTAAATGTCTCCAAGACTAACTAAATGCTTCCAGGGGCAAATAAAAACCTCTAAGACAAGTAAATACTTTCAAAGACAACTAGAAGATTCAAGGGACGGCTAAATGTCTCCAGGACTAACTAAATGCTTCCAGGGGCAAATAGAAGCCTCTAGGTATAACCAAATACTCCCAAGAACAACTAGACGATTCAATGGACAGCTAAATGTCTCCAGTACCAATTAAGTGCTCTCAGATACAACTAGAAGCCCCCAGGACAAACTAAGTGATTCCTACGAACAACTAGAAGCCTCCAATACAAAATGAATGCTTCATACGGACAACTAGAAGCCTCCAGGACAAACTTAATGCTTCTAGTAACAACTAAAAGACTCAAAAGGCAATTAAATATCTTGAGGACTAACTAAATGTTTCCAGGGGCAACTAGAAGCCTCTAGGTACAACTACACACTATCAAGAACAACTAGAAGATCAAATGGATAATTAGAAGCCTCAACGGATGATCTAAATGTTCCCAGGGTCAGCTAATAGCTCCTGTGATAAGTTTTGAACCATCCTAAGACAACAAAATGCAACTAATTACGACTTTTGGCTTTTAAGGAGGTTCTAGGTATATCTAGAAGTCTACACTTACAATAAAAAGGGATTGTAGTTGGTTTAGAATTAAAGACCCAAGGGCAACCTGGTAAGAAAAATTTCTATAACGTCCAAACTTTAAAAAAAAAATAAAAATAGTTTACAGAGATTTTTTTATTAAATGCAGTCTTTTTCCCTGTCGATAAACTTAAAATAAATTCAAAGAGCTCAAAAATAATACTTAAATAAGAGGCTAGTTGGCTAGTTTGCTAGTTGTTTATTGTTGGCTTATAATGACTCATGTTGTCAACAATCACTATATTCCTACGCCATATTAAATACAAATTATCTCTAATACAATCTAACTAACATAATTTAGTTACTCTCAACTTACTTATGTTATTTCTGTCCAAATTATTATCAAAATACTTACTTACAATCATCTTCGGTCATCTTTGATGCATCTGTACATTTATGAAATCTACCCTGTAATGTCAAACAAAAAAGTTATAGTCCATTGGTTATGTTTAAATACTTGTTTTAAATTTAACTAATACAATATAAATTACTGTTAATAAATACTGGTGTAACTTTTTACGAAAATGAAGTAAACCTGAACAAATTTTGGGTATAGCAGTTTACACTGAGTATCAGCTGACTAACTTTCAAAATGACTGTGTATTTTGTTGGCCAACAAGAAAAACTATATCTGTCATTTTATACATATTCGTGATATGTTTATTTATTTTGACAACGTTCCAATGTATGCAGAATCAAATATGAACTGTATATGTTTTAAAATTTAACATGTGTTTTGTGTGCAATGTTTGACAATGCGATTAGTTCTGAAACTGATGTTACACACGTTATAACCAATGAGGACACAAGGATAGGTAGACAGTAAAAAACCAAATTTATAGTTTAAATAATTGTGTATTCTGTTGGCCAACAACATACTATGTTGTCTGACTTTTTATACATTTATGTGACGTGTTCATGTTTAAATTATTATGATGACGTTTCAATAGACTAAAAATTAAGCTAGAACTGTGTGTGTTATGAAATGTAATATGTGTTCATGCACAATGCGTTTAGTCGTGAAACGGCTGTATCATGTTTTACCATGTCATGGATATGCATTACGGTAAGAAACTAACTGTATAAATGAATAATGTTATCTGAAGCTAAAGTTATTTGTGAAATTTTATTTTCTGATATGTATTTAAAAATTTACCGCAAGGTTCTACGTTCTTTTCTTAACAAAAAGTATACACCTTTGAAATCGGATGACTCTTTTTGACACACACTGTATTAAAATTCAAGTTTATAACTCCCTGTTTCCCCCTGTACAGATACCGGTGTAAATCCTGGAACTTGGCCTTGCGCTGGCGCGATGGGCCAGGGGTGTGGGGAAAGGGCGTAAGTGGAGCAAAAAAATATTTTACCACACCGCTTTCTAATGTGATTAATCCTTCAAACGAACTAGTGGATGTTTACCCCACCCTTAACACATTCACTGCTACGCAAATTTCGTATTTCCTATGCTAGGAGATGACCTTTTATTTTTTATATTTATAGCCTAAATGAGTAGAAATTACTTTATTTTTTATTTTTGAACCTTTCTACGTAATAATCACTAATATTTTAAAGCACACGCACATGTGCGTCCATAGCACGTAGGCTTAAAACGCAATGCTCTGTGTATTGAAAATTCTCCCAATACGGGGGTTGGAGTGCGAAGCACGCAATGTATTGTGTATTGAAATTATTCCTAATATGCAATGCACTGTGTATTGAAAATACTCCCAATACGGAGGGTTGGCATGCAATGCACTGTGCGTCGGCCGCTTCTCATTGTGTTCAGTGTCAAGCTCACATGTGCGTTCTTAGCAGTGAACGTGTTAAACAGAGATGTACCCAATACTGATGTTTTTATTCAGGTTCGTAGCAGTTTGCTCAAGTTCCAGCATTCGCACCGGTATCTGTATATGTATTCATAAATCAAATAAATTACAAACTTCCTAAAACACATATTTTTTTTGCAAACAAGTAATGTTAAAGTAATAGTACCCCAAAACCCAAAACACAATATAACATATAACATATAACATAATGGAAGAAAAACAATAATAATTAAACAAATTAAAATAACTTATATATACCCTATTTAAGTATACTGCACATGAAAGGTAGTGTATATAACATATAACCACAAACACAGTATATTAACAACAAACAATGCACAAACATGCCACAACACCAGTCAGTTTAACAGCATGCTATATAGTGTATTTATTTTATACTACATGATCATAATTAATTATTTATATACACATTTTATGTACTAAACACATGAAGGACTTATATTGAGGAAGATAAACTGATGACATAATTAAAACATCAATAATTTAGTCGGACATTTGACATAGTGTGAAATGAAATGAAATGAAATGAAAGATGCTTTATTTTGCAACAAAAAATATAGTAACACAATATTCTGTACATTTGCATTCCAAAAGCATAGCTTGATTAAGCTGTCTGCTTGGTTGGGTAGTAATTTTAAACACAAAAACACACTTTACATCAAAGAAACTTAACACATTACGAATTTGCTGATCTTAAAAATAACAAACAACTTTAGAAAACATGTATTCAAAAAAACAAATCTGGACTACTAATATACACATATTTAATAAATTACAAAACGGCAAAATATTTTCAAAATGTATTCCATTAACGATAATAATTGTAAATTAAATTCTTGAATTAAAACCCATCTGTATTGCCATGCTTGTTGAGAGAATTTTGCAAGCCGCACCCAATCATGCCCATTCAAATACTTTAAAACCTCTTCCTTACTTAGCTCATGCTTTTTAAACCACCTAAATCTGAAATCTTTTAAAATTGGACATTTTCCGATAAAATGGTATGTGTCCTCGAACTGATTTAAATTACAAAGAGAGCAATTATAATTTTGTTCCTTGACCCAAGGCTTATAATTTAAGTGAAGCAAATCTCCCCTACACTTAAAAATCCATCCAATTAATTTTGAACTAAATTCATCTCTAAAATAAGTCTTATCGCCAAGGTCAAAGTCTACCTCTCTGTATAAGGCATGGTACTGACTTGCCCGAGCTGCTTGTATACATTTCTGCCTAGCATCGTCCCTTATCGCCTGCCATAAGGTCATCAGTTGTCCCCTCCATAGTCACGAATCATCTGATAACGGCACAGAATGCCTATCAGCCAAATACTGCCACTCTCGAAACCAAAATAGTTTTTTTCTAATTATTTCTTTTGATAACATCTTAGGTAGACGGTTATCGGCCATGTCCAGCACTTTTATTACGTATTTAAAATGTAACTTAAAGGCAAAAATAAATAATTTTTCAAAATTTGTCTCCAAAAACAACATATAGTTTGGTGTGTTTTGTGGCAGAAACAGAGTCCGTTTAATAAAAAAACGTAACAGCTGTTCTACCGAATCATGTTCCCGATATCCCCACACTTGGGCTCCGTAACACATGATTGACCTGGCTACAGCTTTAAAACATTCCGTAAAAGCTTTGACATAGTGTGTATATTATTAAATTTAAAAAAAATTATTATGGCTACATTAGAAAACTGGAAATATTACCTAATCGAGGCGCAGCCCTGTTCAGACTGAGGAAAATTAGGGTTACCTGGAAAACGTTTAAAATACCACATTTTTATAGCATAACTAAGCCAAAGAGGTAGTAGTCATTAATGTAGAACATAGCCTACATGAGACGGAGGCGTGATGTAAGTGATCTTGAGAGAGAGTGAAGTAAAAATAGCCAACTAGGTTAGCCTTTTGAGGTCTAAAGGATTTTAAAATTTTAGGCTAGGTGAAATTTATTACATTTTATCAGAATTTACCATTGGGAGAGCTCTGGAATTGGGTCACACTTTGCGGGACTCTCTGACCAAGGTAAAACCCAAAACAAAAATTATTAATGAAGATGCTGTTTTTAAAATCCCTTGCCAATACGGTCATAATTAATTTGGTCAAATGTCAGTAGATATGCATGTCCAAGAACACCGTGTACATGCGATAAAATGAGACATGAACTATTCCTATTGGTCGATTCCGCATCATACTATAAATTGGCAAATTGTTCAAAAAGAAACAAACTGGAGAAAACTCATTTTCCCAAGTTTATATTACCTTAGTATTGAGCAGACTAAGACTTTATCATTCATATTAAACTCTAGTTAACATCTTGCTTACCTCCATCCACCAGAAGGCAATAACAGTTTATGAAGAAGAGAAGTGTTGTCGTTTTTTGTAAAAAATTAAACAATCTGGGCAGTTTTTCTTGTTTGTTTTTGTACATTTTTATGTTGACAACTCTGTGACAAAACAGTAATTCTTTATTTATTATTGATTTTGTATTGTGGTTAACAACTGATTTAGAAAGACCAAGGATTACGCTAGGTACACTAATACCGTGGATGTAGCACACAAAACATTTAATAGGTTAGTTTTATTGCTACATTGTCTTCTAAACTAGTTCAATGCAGTTTGACTTGCAGATGCGGATGCACAGTTCTATGAATATTGGAAAGTAAATTCGAACTTAATATTAAGATTTATTTAATTTTCCTACTACCTTTTGTTATTAATATACCTTTTGTTTTCCATGGTGTTATATTGTGTTCTATGCTACAAAGGCAAGCGTATGAAAACATAGCTTGAGTATATCAGAAGAAAAAGTTGACTGGATAAGGGCGAAAGTGTAAAAAAATTAGCTCTTGAATTCAGTCGTGAAAACTACAATTGATGACTGAAAAGAAATTGAGGGAAAATTTAACAGTTTTCTCCATCAAATTATCTAATGTGAATATGCAGTTAAAAACTGCCATCAAGAGAGGATTGTGGTTGTCATTTATACAGTGATGAAGACGTTTATATGAAACATAAAGCTTTCTAACTTATAATTTTTAAAACCGGTTTTGAGAAAATGAAAATAGATTTCTTTTGGTCAATTCATGGCCTCTGTGGCTCTCAAAGTGGTACAAAGGTTAGCAGGCAGGCCCGCCCATAGACCCCTGGGCAAACGTGAGTGAGACAACCCCCCATCTATGGATGGTGCCACCATGTGGTGGACATAAACATAGGTCCAGGGTGTGGTGGTAAGGCTGGTGAGGATCCAACGTCTAGCTAGAGGAGCAATTATCAACACTCCTAGTGCTGCTCTGGATTGCTGTTTAGACATTCTTGTGTTAGACCTGTTTGGAAAAGTAGCACCAAGTAAGAGTGCTTATCACCTTCAATGAGAGAAACTCTGGATGCATAACCCAAATAAACCTCAACCTGGGATATTCTTGAATAGCAACATTGATTGCTAGAGATCGGACTTTGGACATGATCTCAGACCATATGAAAACCCAGAAGTCCTTTTCAAAACCTTTCCAAGTGGTAATACCAACCCATGAGGAATGGCTAGAGGGAAGGAGATCCCTCCCAGAGTATTAGCTGAAATAGTACACAGACAGCTCAAATACAGGTGCATAAATCTGTAGAGGCAACCGAAGGAAGGAATGCGTCCTGCCAATGGGAAAGCACCCAATAGTATTCTAAACAGAAGTTACAGCTCTATTGGAATGTGTCAGAGAAAATCTCAGACTTGGACAAATGAATAAAGAAATCTGTGTATTCACAGACAGCGAGGCAGCTTTGAAAGCTCTGAGCTCGTATGAATTCAGGTCAAAGCTAATATGGGAATGACTCAAGTCCACAGTACAGGTGGCAGGTCTCAACAGGGTCACCCTCTGGATTAGGTGAAAATGAATGTGCAGATAGGCTGGCAAATAAGACATTAGCAACTGAATTCACAGGACCTGAACCATTTTGTAGCATATCCAAGACAACAGCTATGCAAGCTATAGCTGATTGGGCAAGACTTGAGTACGGAAGGAGGTAGAGGAGCATCCTATGCTCGAGGATGAGCAAACTCTCACTCTTGGTCCATCTAGGCAAATTGCATCTGACATCTTTACGCTGAGCATGTGCAATGTAAATAAGGTGGTAGCTCTAATACCAGAACATGGCCACCTTAGAAAACATGTGCAAAGAATAGGCATCTTCACAGGAGACTCCAAACACAGGAAATGTTGAATGCAGGAGGAAACCATAGAACACCTGATCTGTGAGTTTAGAGGATCAAACAGGTGAAAATTAACCAAAGGATAAAACATCCCCCTGGACAACCTTGTCAAAAGGATCCTTAGGTTCACTGAGCTTATGGATCTTGTCAGGAGTAACTAGTTGTTTTGAGATCCTTTATGTGGAAGCGCAATAAGCCATTAAGGCTGCACAAGGATTGGATAGCCCACTTAAGAAGAAGAAGCCATCCCCAAAAGATGCAAACGTCTGTTCACCAAAACTATGAGTATATTAATATATACATAATGTTTAGTATACAGGATTGAGCAAAAGTCCTTACACCTAAAGAACAAAAAGTAAATTTTTATATGTAACTAAATTTTGGACCTTCTTGGAGAGGAGGGCTATAAAATGTCCAAGTGCTAATTTGAAACCAACAGATATGCTTATTTAGGGCTTTGGTTTGGAGTGTCATTTTAAAAACAATTTGATTTGCAGTTTAGTAAAGAAAACATTGATCAAAACAAATTTCTATCTAAAGAGATTTTATACTCTGCTTAACTAATGGTTAAAAAATCATTTGTACAAAATTTATGAACCTTCTGCCTTAGTTCCCCTTAGTGTCCGAGCAATCTCCTTTGTCCCAACCAGGAAGGGTTGTTGGCATTCAAACTTAGTGAGAGTGAGCCACGTAAGAGCAAGGGTGCACTAGAGAACGGGAACAAGAAATTCAGAAATCTCCAACTGACTTAACCATCTAAAGAAACGTCAGTAGGTCATAGCTGATGTTTGAAGCAAGAGATCAAACTGGACGTTAAGCCATTCAAAAATATCTTTTTATTTAACCTTTCCACTCCTGCAATGGGGCACACTTGAGTCTGTAACATCGTTATTGCATGCGGTCGAATACACGATCTGGAGTGTTGCTCACATGCAAATAACTCGATCAACTTGATTAGTGCTGCATTCCATAGTTTAATTATTGATCTAAGTCGAGTTTAAATTAAACAAAAAAGTTGAATATTGATATTTCGGGGAAAATCAATAAAATATTGATCATAATATGAGTTCCATTAGTTTGAGTTGTTGCTTTGCTTTGCTTGAGAATGGCTTTGTTTATACTTTCAGCGTTCGCTTTGTGTTTTTTCCATAAGAGTTAATTTATAATTATTTTAAATAAATACAAATCTTCAGTTTAATTTTCTTTGTTACTGTTTTCATTTTTCTTTATCCACATGTTACTTTTTAGCTAAACTTTGAGGTTAGAAAATGTTTGATCCTGTTTTCCTTTGCATAGAAAATATTTTAAACAATTGTTGTAATTAAGGTGATGATCCTTTAGTATCAGGTGATAGTCAATTAACTATTAACACTTATTTATAATGTTTTTAGATTTTTTAATTCGGTTGATGAGCAGAATAACAGGCCTATTATAGGGACTATGGATAGTTTGTCTACTGAAATAAGTGCTAAATTATACATTAACTGTAAGAATAAGGATTTGTTTTAGTCGGTAAAAATAAACAGTCATAGAAAAATTCTAAAAATTGTTTAGAAAGTAGAATGTCTAGATCTGTACAATTGTCCAGCACTGGATAATAGGGCATGCTATGTGATAGCGGAGAAAATATTAATACGGTACACTAAATTGTTGTGGTTATTGTCAGTGTCACAATGCCCGACCAAATTAAATTGTGAGTAAACATTTGATACAACTGCATATTAAAACACACCATATTATTTATTTGAAGCAGGTTACAGATTATAAACACTTCCACATTATAAAACATGATGAATTGTGTAGAAAGTGTTTTATTTTTAACTAATTAAACTTGAACGAAACATTTTGATTTACTTTAACAACGTTATTTACAAAATAATCATTTAAAAACGTTCCATATTGTATTTTAACAAACTTTGTAAAAAGAGGTTAGATCTTGACAGAGTGATAACTATCCTGCGGTACAAACAAATATGTTGAAAAGTTTTCATCACGTAACTCTACAACTTTTGTATTTACTGTATTTAGAGTTCTAAAAATAACTGAAAACCACTTTTGTTAACCCTCCAATGGCAAAACATCAGCTCATTCTGTACTAGAAACGTCCAATATTGGGCATTTTGGCATACACTTAGTACGATCGATACAATACATTTTAGATTCCATTTTTTAGCTCACGGATTAGTGATTAATCAAACTTTTATAATACGTCAGCTAATCCAACTTATAATCTAACTTGTCAAGTGAGGAGACTAAGTTGGATTAGTTGACGTATTATAAAAGTTTGACAATACAGTTATTATTAGCTGAATAACATTAAATTTACAACCGATCGAAAGAGAAATGTTTGTAAATGTATTTATACATCGATAGTTATAATATTCGATCTAAAACGACGTGCGTCCACTCCAACTTAACGTCAGTAATTACTTACGATTCTAGCAGCAGTTTACATCGGACGAGTTTATCGTTAAACTGTTTTTGTTTCGGTTTGAATTTGGTTTTACTGTAAACTATTTGAGTGTGTCAAGAAGTATTCTTTCATAGGTAAAAGAATTACTTCAGTTATTTTTTTTACTGCAACTAAAGATAATCTATTGAAAAAAAAGCGGACAGATCGAGTGATCCTGGCAAAATAATTAAGGTGATTTGAGTAACGGAGATTATTAAATTTTTATATTGATGGACAAAGTATAAATATAACAAATAAACTATTCATTTTTTACTTACCATAAAATTATGTTTGTTTTTTTATATTTAACTTTTTTGGTTTGAGTAAAAATAATTATATATTATCACTGAGGGCCAAACTACAAACAAGTTTTAACTATACAAGTTTTATAGGATATCTGTACACATAATTTTTTTAATTTTTGCAATACCATTACAATATTGCTTAGACTTTTACAAACAAAATTGTATGAAAATATAATAATTTATAGTTTGGGCCTGCAACTGTACATTTTAGGTCCGCCAGAACTCAGTAAAAGTAACTCCAGTTTTAACATAGCTAGAAACAAGGTAGAGTTTTTCAACTAAATTAATTATGTTTTGTATACAGATGAACTTGTACAATTCAAAGCCGAGGGAAACAGAAAAAGTTTCAATAGTAAAAACTTTGTTATAGTATATATTGTTTGAAATTGGCTATGAAAACAAATAAGGTAAAATTTGTAGGTATTTAAAAAGGTTTGATATTTCTGACCACTTAGTCCAGTAAAGTTTTTGACTAAACTCTATAGTTTGTCAAGGGCTTGGAAAACTGAATCCTGTACTCTTCGATTTGGCTTATTTTTTTAAAAACATTAATGAATAATAGATGTAGGATACGTACACCAACGCTGAAAGCGGACGACTTACTGGTACAATTGGAAGACGAGGCAAACATTCTTAGATAGGCTAACGATAAGGAAGATAGGGCGCTGTTTGAAACACAGGTTTGTCCATTCATGGGTGCTGAGGGAACTTGTGAACAAATGGGACAGTCGCTGTTGTATCGTATCAATTCATTCTTTTCGCCTTACACAAAATATATTTCATATGTCAAGAGGCATTATGTTACAGTTTATTAAAATATATAAATAATAACATACATACGAAAAATGAAAAGGGACCGTTTGTTGTGAAAAGAAATTTTACAGTAGAAGAAAAAAACACAAAATCAGTAACTTTTTTTCTGTAGCTTACAATCAGATAGTTTATAGCTCAGCCAAAATTAACATTTGAATTTGGGATTTCACACCCACACAGTTATCAGCATACTGAATTAGAGCACTGCCTCTAAAACTGAAGTGTGTTTACATGTTCAGTTCATGTGCTCTTGACGGGTCTGAACGATCCTCGGGTCAATAAGCATATCCACATTACGGGAAGGTCTGAGAATAATAGTGTAAACTAATAACGTTTGAAGTTGGGATTTTACATCCACACAGTTATCAGAAAACTGAATCAGACCACCGCCTCTAACACTGGAGTGTGTTTAAATGTTCAGTTTATGTGCTCTTGACGGGTCTGTACGATCCTTAGGTGAATTAGCAAGTCCACATTAAGAGAAGGTCTGAGAATAATAGCGTGATCTATATGTTTGAACTAATAACGTTTGAAGTTAGGATTTTACACCCACAAAGTTTCCAAGAACACATTTCTTTTCTTCAAATTATTCAAGACATTGTTTAAATTTAGAGGCATTTTGTACACTTTTCATCTGGAATTCAAGGGACATTGAGAAACAAATATTAATTGAAAAGGAATTCAAATTGAATAAGTTCTAATTAGACATGTATCACTGTACTTTTAACTGCTACCACATTACAGGTTGCTGTACTTTCAATTTAAGTTATCATAACTGTCAAGTTAAACTTTTTATATTTTTATGTTGGGGTCCGTGAGGGAGGAGTTTGCTGCCCTACATCCCCAAGAACATAACTTCTCTATTTTGCATAATAATGGTTGTTAAATGTTTTAAATGAGCATTCTGTGAAAGATTTCATTTTAGCTCACGGATTAGTGATTCAATCAAGCTTGTATAAGTACGCCAACTTTAATTTAAGTTAATCTTACCTTATTAAACTATTGCAATTTCGGTCATTCGACCATCATCAGGAAAATAGAAACAATAATTCACAAACACTAACATAACAAATAAATTTCACTCCATGTGGAGATTGTAAAGAGAATAATATGGCTCAAGATAATGTAGCTATACTCGAGGACGTGCTCGGTCGGGCGATACTGAGCAATACCTATATCCCTATATCTTTCTCTGTCAGTTTAGGCTGAATGGGTCTCTCAACTAGCATGTCGTACAACATATTAGACTGGAACGAGAGCTGGTCGATCAGGAGATGCATGGAATCATATTTTGTGGCTCTATCTCAAATTCCTCTATTGCATTCATATAATGTCCTTTTTTGCATGTGTGCATTATTTCCATATTAGAGTTGTAATCGGAGTAAGTATGGTTACTATTAAATTTTGTGCGTAACTGGAGGATTTGTTACTAAGTTTTCTTGTTGGTAGTTGTTCTTTTAACTTTACGTAAAATGGTCGTCTGGTTTGGCCTAGTGATTAGTGGATTAGTGAATTGCATTTGAAAGTGGATAGATGTAGAATAAAGTGCTCGTGGAAAAGTGAAGTTTGCTAGGGAAAAAGTGGATTATTTGACAATGGTTTGTATCCAAACAAATGGTTTAGTTTGAGGAATGTGATATTTGGATTCAATAATAATAATGTATTGTACACAAAAACAACTGTTTAAAGGAATTGATGCATGCTATAAACTGTTGTGCATTATTGACTTAGGTCTATCAGATAAGACCTGTATTTGACTTATGTCTAGTTTGGTTTAACAATTGTTATTGACTAATCACATAAACCTATGTTTGCTTTGTGGATAATATTATGACAATCTTGGGGTTTATTTGATTTGTGTTTTGTTGATTTTGCTGTTTATAAATCTAAACAATAATAAGCAGATATTACCACTGTAAAATTTCCATTTAAAATACAATATTTTCAACTGTTTTTTTTTTCAAATTGCTTACATTTTGGTTAAGACATAATGAGCAGGGAATCTTATTACTGTTCTGTGTGCACAAAATCAGTTAAATTGTCAGGTGTGCAGTGTTGCAAATGTGAAAGATGGCACCATTTTAAGTGTATCAATCTAAAATCCTCTGAGATACCAACTGTCAGCGAAAACCTCTATGTTTGTAATGATTGCTTTGAACCTATCAGTGAAATTTCCTATAATCCTGAGATCCCAGATGAGAGTTAAAATCTATGTGATGTGACAAATTGAAAATCTAGATAAAATACTGTCAAGACAGGGTAAAGAGATGAATGAACTTAGAACGCAAAATTCAATTCTCAGTCTCAAGGTTTTAGAAAAAGAAGAAGCCCTTTTATTGTGTGAGAGGCAACTATGTGAAGAAGATGGGTGGAATTTGGTTACTAATAAATCTAAAAGACTAAGATTTCAATCGGAACAATGATGTGGCTCTCTACAATAGATTCAAGTCAATTTCTAAATGTGATAGCCAAGAGAGCAAGACTTCTTCACTGAGTGCTAAATTTGAACATAAAATTGCCAATGATGGCCGTAAGGAAAGGCTACCAAAGATATTACCAGAACTGCTGAAAACTAATAGGGAAAAAGCATTAAAGGATATTAGTGGAAAAAATAAAATATTAATAGTGGGGGACAGCCACAGTCGTGGTATTGTTAATGTTTTAAATAATAGCTTAATAGATTACCATATAATCGGTTATGTCTACCCTAGTGCTTCAATTGAGACTGTGATGGAGCGGGTAAACAATTTGACTGTTAAGTTTACTCTAAAGGATTACAGCTTTATACCAGTGCTACAAACTAGTTTCTATAGTCTGTTAAATGATAATTCTTTGTGTAGTCTTAAGCATAGATTAGGTGGTATTGACTGGATAGCTCTCACTGCATCTCATGACAATGTTGATGAGGCTTTTCAGTTTTTTCTTTGTACTTTGGTTGATTTGTACAATGAATATTGTCCCAGGTTAAAGAGAAAAAAAATGTCAGTTAATTCTTGTAAGAAACCTTTTTTGGTGCACTGGTACACACCATACTTGGAACATCTGAGATCTTTACTTGTGCTCTGTTATGACTGTTTAAAGACTGATGCTGGTTATAGGGAAGTATACACTAAGTTAAAAAAAGTTGTATAGATATCGGGTTAATGTTGCTAAGTGCCAAGCAAATGAGAAATATATAATGAACTCCGAAAATCAATGTAAAGCTCCTTGGCGTTTAATCAACTCCTCATCGGGTCGCCAAAGGCGACAAACTTCTGAACCAGATTTGCTCATGTCAGCATCTGATTTTAATAGTTATTTTGTAAATATAAGTACTATAGTTGGATCTATTGATAATAATTGTGACGTAACTAATCTTGACCATATTGAGAAAAAGTCACTTTCTAATAGCAATGAACATAAATCTTTCCAATGAAGAAAAATTTCAACAGTAGATGTCAAGAATGTAATCTCTAATTTAAGTAACTCTAAATCTATGGTCTCTCAAATTTTGTACTCAAGCACCTAAGTGTTGAATTGCAACACCCTTTGGCCTTTTTAATAAATCGGATGCTGAGAGAGGGAGTTAATCCAAGTTGCTTGAAGAATACTGTAACAGTGCCTATATATAAGAAGGGTGATGTGTCTTTCCTTGATAACTATAGACCCATCCCATTAATTCCTGTTATTTCTAAAGTTGTTGAAGAAACTTTAAAGCCAACTTGAAAATTATTTTGAGTCTAATAACTTGCTGTCCTCTTCTCAATTTGGGTTCAGAAGCTGCCTCTCAACTGTCAAAGCCATTGAAAGTTTGGTTGCATATGTATTAGAGAGTTTTGAAGCAAAGCAAACTGTTCATGCCACACTTTTGGATTTAAGTAAGGCATTTGATATGGTTTCACACAAGAGACTTATTGAGAAGTTGCTGCATTATGGGATAACTGGTCCAGAGCTGTCCTTATTTAGGTCCTACCTAACTAATAGATTGCAAATGGTAAAATTTAATAATCAAAGCTCAGACTTGCAAACGGTACCAAGTGGTGTGTGCCTCAAAGCTCTATACTTGGACCTTTTTTGTTTGTTGTTTATGTAAATGATTTACCGGATTATATAAAAACTAAATGTATTCTATATGCGGATGACACAACCTTTTTAACTGTTGACAAAGACTCAGCAAAGATTTATGATCTCAAAATAGTTCAGGTCAAAGTGTTGGTTTAATTCTAACAAATTAATTGTTAATGAAAAGAAGACCGATGAAATTTGATTTAGCCTTTGTCACCCCAGCCAAAAAAAGTATGTGAAACTTCTGGGAATTCATCTTGATCCCAGACTTATGTGGGATGCTCACACCGCCTGTTTGAGTACCCGTTTAGCTAGAGTCACTTATCTATTAAGAAGACTAAAACTGCGTATTACTGACAGTTTGGTTGTAAAGGCCTACTTTGCCTTCTTCCATTCCCATCTCATTACTGGTGTAACACTGGGGAAATTCCTCAGGTGCAAAATAAGTTTTCCTCTGACAAAAAAAAAGAAGCAATTAGAATCATTAAAGGGGTATCTGAACATTACTCTTGTAGGCCCCTTTTCATGGAGCTCAAAATTCTTCCTCTGGCTTGTATTTTCATACTGCAAGTCCTATTATATATAAAAGTAAATGTACATGAATACAAGCTGGGTGGTGATAAGCACAATTACCCAACAAGGAACAGAAATTTGATTGAATGTGATTTTGTTCGGCTAAAAACAACTCAGTCTAGTTTAAAATACTTAGGAGTAAGGCTGTTTAATAAACCGCCTGCCAAATCTGAAGCAATTCCCACTGGGTATTTTAAGTTGGTGTTGAATAGATGGCTAAGGAAAAAGAGTTTTTACACTATGAAAGAGTTTATGGAATGGAATATCAATACCTTATATTTTAGTTTTGTGTATGAACTGTATCTTGTATTCTTAGTGGTCTGTGTAACTTATTGTTAGTCTTATGTTTATACCCTGTGTCTGTAATGTTGTAATTTATGTTATGCCTTTCTGACCATGTCTATTGCAACTGGACTTGTTTAACGACAATAAATGTTTCTATTCTATTATATTCCTATATAATAACATAGGCAATCGTTACATGTAATCTTGTAAGTGCCCGTTTGTTGTTGGGCATCTCTATTTTTCATGGAATTGGGTTGAAAATCCGTTCCATTTTGTTAGTGGTTCTGTAGGTAATGATTACGTTATGTTTAGCCATTGCGATTTTTAAAGTATATTTGATTATGCTTCCATATTTGCACGATACATATCCGGACGATGGTCAAATGACCGAAATTGCGATAGATTAATAACGTAAGATTAACTTAAATTAAACTTAAAGTTGGATTAGTTGGCATACTTATACAAGTTTGACTCTGTGAACCATTTATAGTAAAGATCTTAAAATAAATGTAGTATAAAAAAACAACAGAGTAGAAAATCATACTCCGGGTATTTTAAGAGTTCAACCGTTTGTCAATACAAATTTGAAATTGCAACAAAATGTTCCGTATGAGGAGCCAGATGACTTAATACCCTTAGTACATTGAAAGGTACCATTTACAAGATTAGAAACATTTAGTGAATAAATTTGACATAAAAACAGCGTAGTAAAAATCCTCAAATAATTAATGGTCCGAAATAGGGTTCTGTAGCTGTTTAAAATTTGTTTTTATATATTTCAATATATCTGTCCATAAAGGTTGGTGACCAAGAGTAGGAAAATCAGAGAGTTAAACAAGTCTGCTCCAACCTCGCATGGCATCATCCACACGATGGAGCAAATGGTGTATGCAGCATTATTTATACTATGGCCTGTTTCAGTTTACGCAAAGGAAATCTTCATGGAAATAACTGAAGTAATTTTGTATTACTTAACTTTCTCAATTTTCATAGGCAAGTCCGCTTAAAGAAATGCAGCACCAATAGACAAACTGAAGTGTGGCTCAACAAACAGAAGCGACCGTCTGTTCCCCAAAAATGTGTGGTTATATAATAACACAAAAACTATGTTTACAAATATTTGCAAAATGTATACAAAAATTAAATTATTACACCCTCATTCAGACATTAAAATTCTACCCTTTTTTTACATGAGACACGATTTTAAACCATAAAAATAGGACAGCTTCCAATTTTCAAAAGTCAAAGTGAACGTTGGCGATAGCATCAGCGATAAACGGCGTATGTGCACCACACCAATCTAGAGCTTTAGTTCGAAGTAG
>JAGFPH010000174.1:651818-676293 GCA_018207615.1 Philaenus spumarius | reverse complement strand
TCTAAAGTCAGAACTTTGGCCGTAAAGTGATCTGAGCAAGGTCTAAAGTAAGAACTTTGGCCGTAAAGTAATTTTAGCAAAGTTTTTAAGTTAGAACTTTGACAGTAAAGTGACTTCTGCAATTCTTAAGTCAGAACTGTGGTAGTAATGAGATTTTAGCAAGGGCCAAAGTCAGAACTGATGCAGTGATTTTAACAAGGTCTACATTCTTGTGGTCAAATTAAACAGCAGTAGTAACGTGTTTACAATGTCTTTGACAGAACAGGGATGGATTTGGTGGTCAGCCCTTATCAGACCTAACTCTGATCAAAGACATTGTATCTTGAGGGTTTGGGGGATGAACAATTGAGACATATCCTGTTCAGAATTTTCCTGATTGTGGGGAAAGGAGGTAGGTTTTGCAACAAGTCGTGTATGTTTTACTTGCTGACATATTCATGGTGATCCTGGTAACCCAGATGAAGATGGTAAATGTTCATTATGCTCTACACCTTTTCATGAGTAATCAAGTCGTTTTGAGACACCCTTTTTGTATTTAAGTTGTATCAACCATTTAACAAATAAACAATTTAACTTTTTAGTCTAACAAACTACAAAGGCATGCGCTACAGAGAAGATAAAGCAAAGATTTTGTACACTAAAATTACAAACAGCAGACGACAAACAAGCATAAAGACGTCTAAGGATGATCTAAATTCTGTTTAACCGATCGGTTTACCTTAAAGAGTTGTACTCCTATGACAGCAAACATGAATTGTAGGAGGTATGTGACCAGCATGATATTTCCGATCGTCTTTATCGCTACAATCACGCATTTCACTACGTACTATAAACATGGAAAAGAGAGGGAGAAAAAAAAATAGAAGAGAGAGAAAGAGAAAAGGTACATGTCAGTAATGGTATTCAACAACAATGGACAATGGACAATGGTTACATTAGAGTGCAAAAAGCATCGGCACTGATCATAACGGTTCATCAATTCAACGGTTAGGTTTGGTTTGTTATCTTTACAAAGGGCTGCACTAACCTTCAAGGACAGGACAAACAAATCAAATTTACTTTTAGGAGAAGAGGAAATGCACACAAGGAAGTTTTCAATGATTCAATGTTTAATGCTTTTATTTTTCTATAGATTTACTTCAGTTTTAATAAATTTACAAGTGTTATGCACTTACGAGATATGTACCTTTGTAGTGTAAGAGTTGCCAAACCTACATTATATTTTAACACTTAGTGATATTACGACACATCGAGATCAGAGTACGACGATCTGATTTTTCAAAGTGATCTGTCGTAACATTATTACGATACATTTTAATTCAAGGTTCTATCACTATTATAGTACATTTTTTATCACCAGGTTCACTGTTTTATTCCTCAAAAAACATGTATTTTTCTTAACACAAGCAGGCAGTGTGTTTACATGTTTGTAAGTGCAGAAGTGACAAAGGCTATTTGCTTACATTAGAACATTAATGTTTGAAACATTTTAATTTTGTTCTTTCTGGATAAAACTTTATAATATCATTAGTGTCAAGTGTAAATTAAAAAGAATTTGGATAATGAGAATATATGTTTCTAAAATAATAGTATCTTTGGATGAGTGTAGTGTGTTTAAAATCAAAATGTAAAAATAGAGAAATGCACAATTTTAAAAGGAAATTTCTGATAAAAATTTAAATTATTTGAGTTAAATTGAAGTATAACTAATAAATTATCTGTATTATATATGGCTTGGAAAATGTGAATTTATATAAAAATATGCATATCAGACTGGTATGAATAGTAGACAAAGTGTTACAGTTGAAAAGTTTGTACGTTTCTTTGCAAGGATTTAACTCAACAACTAATTTGATTTTGATCAATCTTTTACCGATGTAGTAAGGACTGGGAAACTCTGGGAGCTGTGGGCTATATTACATCGTGCTTTTTTCAACGGTGCTGTTTGGTAATTTGAACTCTTTTTGGAAAGGTCCGTACTTCAGTCCCTTTTACGATTTACATGGACCGAATCGTTAAAAATTAAAAATCTTATGAGAAGAACGTGTTAGCAATAAATAGTCTGGATAACCTAAATCTATATATTCCAGTTTTTCTGTTTTGCTTGTGTTTTATAAATCGCAGGCTTTATTTCTGTTAAACATTTTGGGGACCTTATAAGTATCTGTTATCCTCTTGAATCTAAAATGGTCTGGAAGGATCAGATTCCTTCGAACCTGACTCTGCAAGAAGCAATGTGTCAACCCCAAATCATCAAGGCCATTTGTACATAGAGTGTCCCAAAAGTCTGTGAATGGTGTTATATTTTTGTAACCATTGCAGATTACGCAACAAAACTTGGTGTATCCTTTCTCTACCAATAAAACTAATTATTGAAGCAATTATTATTTTTCGATCACCTTGGGATGGCCCCAGGCCCGGACTGGCCCACCGGGACACCGGGACGTGTCCCGGTGGGCCCTCCTCCTCGGGCGCCCTCTTCGCGGTAGGCGCCCAACCTAGTAGCAAAAATATTCACACCAAATATTTTCACTGCCTTAGCGGTAAGAATATTAAAATGCATATATAAATAATAAATAAATGATTCATACCACCTCCTACCTACCTACCTAATTATTCAGTAACTATTCAGAATAGTTAGGTGAGTAGCAAGTTGCAAGGGCTTAAAACTTACATTAACTTAGTACGGTAAAAAAGTACATTATTAAGGAATTTCAGATTGCCATTTGCCACTTCCGCATTCGGCAGTACCTACTCAGTAGCAGCGCAAGCGCCCAACTCAGCGACTGCACAAACCAAACCTCCCTCCCCTTTCAGCAACCATATCATTTTTCGGTTTGATTCAAGAATTCCAAGTATTTTTAAAAGAGTCCTTGAAACGACTACAGAAGTTCATTGCAGCAAATCCAACATTCAAACTAGAATCGACTGGAGCAACTAGGTGGCGAAGTCGAAGTGATGCAACAACCAAAGTGTTTGGAAGAATTGATTATTGGACAAGGACAACGAGTGATCAGGCTGGATGGGGATAAGTCAATCTAAGCCAGTTAAACATGTCTACTTTAAATTGGCAGTGGCATTATTTAAGATATCCAATGATTCAGAATTTAATTCAAAAATCAGAAACGATGCAGCAGCCATTTTAACAAACTATTGAGTTTTGAAGCCATTTTAATTGCAATGAAATTCCTGCAAGTATTCAAAATTACCACCCCATTATCTGACTATCTACAAACCAAAAATTTAGATTATGCCTGGAGATTGGTCCACTCTTCTCTTTCTCAACTGACACTTTTAAGAAAAAAATTCAATGAAACTTTGAATGCTGCTAAGAATTTTTCTTTAAAAATGAATGAAATCGTGGATGAAAGATCCAAAAAAGATGGATCAATTGAAAATGTGACAATCGAAACTGAGCTGAGTGATCTGAAAATGAAACGACGCAAAAAGGTTAAGAAGCTGTCAGGAGAGTTAGATGATGATGAACGTGTTGGATCATCCCCGGAGGAACTTTAAAAAATTCTGTATTTAATGTTGCCTTAGATACTATTATACAAACAATGGAAACCCGGTTTGTTAATCAAAAACAGTTGTACCTTGATTTAGCCTGGTTTGACCCTAACAGATTTGCCATTAAAGAACCGCTACCTCCTAACGCACTTGACAAAGTTTGTGAAGTCATACCATCTATAGACAAAGAAAAACGAAGAGAGGAATTAGCATCGTTTATTGAAGTATGGCCGCAAATTTCAAAACCCTCTATTTCCAACGAATATTTAGAAATGAGGGGAAGAGAGTCAGAAGAGGAATCAGATAATGAACTAGATCACAAAGACTTTGAAGGTGGCGACAAAGATAAATTTGATCTCGAGTCGGTAAAGTGTACTGAAGCAAAGACATGTAACACTTGTATAAAGTGTGCATTTAAAGTGCTTGTTGACTATAATATGTATTGCCTGCAATACAAAGAACTTTATAAAGTTTACAAATATTTGCTTACAATTCCATTAACCCAAGTTAGCTGTGAAAGAATATTTTCCAAATTGAAACTTATTAAAACTCGTCTGAGGTCCACAATGACGAATCAAAATCTTGAATCTTTAATAATCATGCAAAGTGAAAAGGATATTACGAATAAAATTGAGAGTGAAACCATAATAAAGAAATTGTGTGACTCAAACACAGAAATCAGGCGTTTACTAACTTAGTAACTAACATTTTAGGATCATTTACGTATTTTTAATGATTGTCTCTATCACTTACCTCAACACTAGTAAACAATGTATTGTACGATGATTAAATACATTAGCAATTATTAAACCGAAGCGCCTTGTTTCATTTATCTTAACCTTCCAATGTCAGGGGATTATGTAATACAAATACACTAATACAGTCAAAACCCAATTCAACAATTCAATAATATGTGATAATCATGGTGTAGCATACGAAGTAATATATAGTTACAAAAATAAGGTTTTGATATATATATATGGGCGTGGGCGCTCTCGGCGACGGTTGTCCAACGCCCTTTTCAATGAGCCAGTCCGGGCCTGGATGGCCCGCAGGGAGGTGGAGGAAAATCTTAAATAGGATCATAGGTCGAGTTGTATATCAAATTAAAGGTATATCTTAGGAGAACACAATGCTGCAAATCAGTCATCAAATGGTTCACCCTTCACAAAATTGTGGCTGTTTAAAGTTACAATATTAGGCATTTTGAAAATGGCTTAATTTTACTTATTGGCATTAGCTTTAAAAGCAAAACTATGACAATCCACACTAGAAATACAGAGATGCTACAGAGCGTTATTAATGGCTACTACACCCGCCTAGTTCACTGTCAAACTGCAGAAGAAAATAGTTTGACCATTTATTATAAAAAAGGTAAGCTGTTATGACAGTTTATTGGTAATTTTAATTTTTTAACATGAAGTAAAAATTTATAATTTGAAATAAAAATTGTTCCTCATCCTCCTCAAAGACCGTTCCCACTGAAGGTGCACTCACTATCCACAAAAACTGATCCTGCTGCTAGTGTGGATTGTCGGAGTTTTGCTTTCAAATCTTATCCCAATAAGTAAAATTAAGCCATTTTCAAAAAGTAACTTAAGTAAAGCCAATATTGTAACTTTAAACGGTCGTCATTTTGTGTAGGGTGAACCTTTTGATGTCTGATTTACGGTATTGTCTTTTCTTAAGATAGATACCTTTAATTTGAAGTACAACTCGACCTATGTTCCTATTTAAGATTTTCCTCCGATTCCCTGGCCCGGTCCCAACAAGGTGATCGAAAATTTGTATTTCTTAAAAAAATTTGTTTCTTTGGTAAAGAAACAATGTTCCAAGTTTTGTTGCTTAATTTGCAACAGTTACAAAAATATAACACAGTTCACATACTTTTGAGACAACCTGCATAACCCCTTTTTTCAATTTAATGACTTTGAATAGTTAATCAAGGTTGTTTAACGAACCATCCTGGAGTTATCGATTTGTAAGCATAAATGTGATTTTACAATTGTTGATAAGAGGAGCTTTTCCAAGCTCTAACTGGCCTTTTCCTATACTCGATATGGTAGTTTCAGGTAGTTTATTAAGGTTATATTTATTGGTACTAGTAGTTAACACTTTGAACCCTGAGCCCGAGTATAGGTCGGGCCAAGTTCGCGGCGCCAGCTACCGAAACCCGAGTATACCTCAGGTCACTCTATTTAATTCTATAACTCAGCTTAGTCGGCATATATTTGGGTTTAGGCATTCTCATCATGTTTATTAGTTGTTTTAGATCGTATATCTTTGACCTTTGGAATTTTTCTAACACTGGCCAACAAAAATATTATATAAATATCAGATGGTGTCTGATCAGCTGTGTGCATTCTGCAATCGATGTTTGTCTGCTTAGCGATGTAACTCGATAACGATGTGTATTTCTATTAGTTCTGATTGTGTTGTAGGTTTTTTTATTTATTAGTGGTTTTTTATCGAGGCAAAGTTTATAGTTCGTAAGTGTTTTTTTAGTGTTTGTAAAGTGTAAATAAAGTGTTTGTTGTAAACTAAAGGACTATGTAGCTATTTTTTTTTTTAATTTTCATAATTAGTTAAAATTTTGTATTTTTAATAAACCTTTTAAGTATTTACATTTACTTAAAGCTCATTCTTTTGCCTTTAAAATGATATATAATATGTTATACTTTTAAATAAGGTAAGTAAAAGAATTTTTTTTTTAAATACTACAAAAACCCCTAGGTAGCTACGCACGACAATGTGTTGAGGGTCCAGGGTTCAAAGTGTTAAGGTATTTGTTTGGTAATAAATTCAACAAGGCTGGCTGCAGATCCTGGTGTGGTAGAAATGCTCAGAAGGAATCCATGTGGTCAAGGATACCACACCACAATTTATGAATGTTTATGTTCCTGCATTTATTAGTTATTGCACACAAACTGTAATTTTATAAAAATAGCTGTCCAATTCAAAGGTAACAGAGTTACAGATTTATTTTTAAGATGTAATTGAATACTTTCGAGGTAGGATTTTATATTAGAAGAACTGTTATTGCATTTAATTTGTTTCTTTTCCTAAGATTTGTTTAACCGATCCGATGTAAAACTTCAATTTTATTTTACAAAATATCTTCTCGTTCACTTTTCATAACTAACCGTATAAATCAATTAACCAGGAAAATAACTAAGTTGATGGATGGTATACGACATCAACTTTACTGTAGGCCTATCTATCAACCTAAATTTACGGACACCAACAACTGAAAGTAATTCCGATAATTAATACCACTTACGGAAGAATTTAAACTATCCAAACTACTCCTATCCCTCCCCTACATTCCTTCTGCCCTACTTCTTGGCCGCTTTCAGTTTTGAAACTACAAAATCTACTGAGACAGACAGACAAACAAATGATCCTAAAAGTATTGCTTTTGAGGCATGGAACTTCAATAAATTCCCCCCCCCCCTTGTCTCAAGTTTTTCTCAACTTCCCTGACCAATTCACGGCATATTTTGAAATTATTTTACTACAACATTTGCATTGTATTTTAGTAACATAAATTCTATAGCGACATTCTGTCTCCTCTACAGCTGAATGCCTTACGTATCACCATCGTCTATAGAAGACAAACAAAGCAGGTGAATTTTCATATATTACCCCAGTACAAATAGATTTAGTTTAAAATAAGCGTTGTTATTGCATACTTAGTCTTTGGAGCTCGACCGCATCACTATTGTCACATGTTCAAGTACAGCCGATGTTTCGGGCACTTTACAGACGTCCATTTTTAAGGCTTAACAAAAATGTCAAGTGAAGCGAGATGTCCTAGGCCTGAGGTTATATGGTCCTGGGAGTATACCGTTCATGCTTTTGTCGGTCGGCCGGTTGAGTACCTGGGGTTCTTTAGAGATGTCAATTGACATTGTAAAGTGCCTGAAACATCAGCTGTACTCAACGTGCAAACAATAGTGATGTGGTCGATCTCTGAAGGTTAAGTACATAATAATAATGTTTGTGACAGTGGAAGTTTATCTTTCAAAATTAAAATAAACATGAAGTGGTAGGTGTAAATTAATTTTGAATCTTTAGTTTTTAGTGTTCATAATATGAAAATTAATATGAAAAATTGCGTAACAATATAGTGCTAAATATTAAGAGGAAACAGTAAACAAACGTTCACTTTTTGTGTTTAAATTCCCCGAGTCCATTTAAAGGAACTTGCACCACGATCTCTATAATAAGCAGCCTCACTCAATCCTAATACGTATTCAAGTTTTAGATTTTAAAACTAGGCTCACTTGAATATAAAATAAAGATTTATAAGAATAATATTATAAATAATCCAAATAACTGAACTTACACTACAACTCCTATAATCATCAGCCTCGCTCAATCCTAAAATTCAAGTTGAATATAAAATAAAGACTATTATAAATCTCAAATTTTAGAATCACCATATTTGGGAACTTACAGGCTTAAAATTTTCTTTAAAAAATGAACTTGCGAGGTTTTTTTGACAAAAGTACTTTTTTATTGCTTTTCAAAAGTAGGTCTTTTTTAGTACTTTTGAAAAGTAGGCTACTTTTGTATTACTTTTTAGATTTTTAACATACTGGTGGAGATGTCCTCTTGGCAAAAAATTTCTTCAGCACATTGTGTTGCAGCAAGCTGGAGCAAAGGAAGTTTCCACACAGTCTTTGCTTCAACTGATGCAGGGCTTAATGATATGACACAGTTTTCCCTTACTTTCTCAGACTTTTTTACATGTTTGCTGATTATTTTTAATTTCCCTGACCTCCAATTACCATAGGAACCCTGTTTAATAATTTTACAACTCAACCCAAGTAAGATCATAAAGTGGAAGAGATATAGCATACAGAACCGATCCATAGCTAGAGCTGTGGTGCGAATGTAGACGTATGGAACTTTACCGAGTCTGATAAAAATAGCTTTACCGATCAAACTTTGGTGCTTTGTCGCTATATAGCACTGCAATACATTTCTCAGGGCTACTCCCTTTATTTTATCATGTTAAAAAAAATAAATAAATAATTCTAGTCTAGTTCAAAAACCATATGAAACAATGGTTGCTACAGATGGCTTATACTCTTGTGTTTAGAATACAGACTTAAGGCTCATACTAACGAATGATTGTGTGATATGAGTTTTTTTTCATTTGTTACATGGTTGGTAGATTTGTTATTTAAGCATAGATACAATATTATCTGCTGTTTTTATATCGTATGTTTCTGTTTTGGTGCGGTATGACAGTTGCAATGTATTTTTTATGAATTGTTTGTGCTACTTGCAAAGAAATGAGTATTTAGTTTAATATACAAATTTATTTCAATAAACTCTGTGACACTGAGGTATTTTAGAGATGCTTCTAAATAGTGATTAAAGGACTATTATTTTAAAAGTAATGATCACCTCATAAAAATATAAATAAATGAAAGTAATGACAACGAAAATTGAAACTGAGCAGCACTTCATGCGTTTTTGTAATAATATAAAATAAAACGTTTCTATTGTACAGAATGTTCGGTTTTATCCAAATAATAGAGCAATAATATTCAGCAAAAATTTAACCTATAATAAAGCTGGTTTAGTTGTACAAAAGGCAAAACAGTTGAAAGATATACTTCCTTGGACACAAACATTGTTCATGTGTGCTTGGTCTTCTTAGATCGACCACTTTGCTATTATTTGTACACTAATTACAGCCAAAATGTACAGACATAGACAATAGTGAAACGGTCAAATACCAAGAACATGTGAATACAACAACAATATTTGTATACAGTACAACCCTTCATATTCGGCCCAGTGTGGTGCAGGGTGATTTAGATAACGAATAATCCGGATATCAAACACGATCATAAATATTATACTAAATCGGTACTACATACGGATATCAAAGACAGCCATTTATCTTAGAACAAATCGGTACTGAATCCAGATATAAAACATGGCCATAAATCTTAGAACAAATTGATACTAAATCCGGATATCAAACACGGCCTTAAATATTAGAACAAATTGGTAGTAAATCCGGATATTAATCACGCTCATAAATCTTAGAACTAATCGGTACTAAATCCGAATATCAAACACGCCTATAAATCTTAGAACAAAACGATACTATATACGGATATAAACATGGCCATAAATCTTAGAACAAATTGATACTAAATCTGAATATCAAACACAGCCATAAATATTAAATTAAATCGGTACTAAATACAAATATGAAACAACCATAAATCTTAGAACATATCGGTACTAAATCCGGATATCAATGACGGCCATAAATCTTAGAACAAACGATACTAGATCCAGATAGCAAACAAGGCCATAAATATTAGAACAAATCGGTACTACATTTAAATATCAAACACAGCCATAAATCTTAGAACAAATCTGTACTAAATCTGGATATCAAATACTGCCATAAATCTAGAACAAACCGGTGCTACATCCGGATATAAAACATCGCCATGCATCTTAGAACAAATCGATACTTAATCTGGATATCAAACATGGTATTAGTCTTAGAACAAATCGATACTAAATCCGGATATCAAACATGGCTATAAATCTTAGAACAAATCGGTACTAAATATAAAGATAAGCCTAATGCAGGTATTGCAGCTGTGTTTCTGTTAGTAATATTTACTTCCAATCCTTATATATTATATTTTTTTAGAAATGTATTTATTTTATTTTTACTGCATATAATAAATTTAATAAGACTTTTACAGTACGATACATCGAATATTAAAATGAAACGGGAACATAATAATGTTTTAACTATTGAAATTATAGTATATTTTTTGCCATGTGAAAAGCATTGTTGGTGAAAAGAAATTATACGCAAACAGTAGCGGATGAAACCGAAGTAAAATAGCAAACAGTCTTTTGACAGGCTTGACCATTCACAAATGACTACACGCTACATTTCAAGTCAATATATTAGGGCACAGGCATATTGATGCGTGCCACTTTTTTTATTAATACTGTAAAACTTTTTGATCGTCATAGGTCGGCTCGATAATTGAGGATTTGGATAACGGAGGGCCAAACATGAAAATTTGCACTGTATTAAGAGGGTCAATTTAAAAAAATAGAATTTTTAAATTTTACTTTGAGTTTCTGAGAAGTAGTATTTCAACCATTTTATATATAATTTTGCATTTAATCAATAGTTCTATCCCTATTTTCTATAGCCTTTCTATTGCAAAAAGTGAGACGTGACTTGGCGCCCAAATTATCAAAAATTAGGTACTCCCATAAATCCTACAGTTCTAAGACAAATTTTTCCAGTCTATTAAAGATTAATATCTAAAGAACTTTTAGAAAGCTGTATGAAAGGTAGAACTCAAAAAAGCAACGATAGTTTTCAAGGGGTAATCTGGAAAAACTGTCCGAAAACCAGAAATATTTCTAAAAGAACTCTAGAAGGTGCGGCATCCGAATTTAGTTTTGGAAATTCCTTCCTCCCTTCAAGTGTGGCTGCTGGAGAGGTTTACCTGGGTAGACAAACGGAAGATTATGAAAACGAGGGAAAAAGAAGAATTGGACAAACCAAACGCGAGTCTAACTTATAACATACAAAGTACCGCCACCAATTAAAACTAAGAAACCTTAAGCTAGAAGAGAAAATAAGATGAAGGTCTAAACATATGGTGCAGGAGCATTTTAAAAACTATTATGGATTATGGATGGGTAATTATTATGGTAGGCTATTTGAATTTGTCATATTACTAGTTAAATGAGTGAAGTATAACCTGTATTTAGTTTTTTCCATTTCCCCGAACATTTTAATTTTCATATTTTGTGCCACTGTTTACAGTCTAACTTTTTTTATTTACTGAGGTATCGTCTTGCAATTTTGTATATACGCTCACATAAGCATGTTTTACAATGGAAATTGTAACAGAGTAAAAAATATATACGGTATTAATAAATATGTTCTCAAAATAAAAACAAAAAACCTGCGAAATTTTATTGCAGTAAATATAGTGAGGCTGGAATAAAATAAATCCTCCACTTTGTAGACCTCTATATAAACTTCAATAAAAACATTAAAATAGCTGAAAAAAATATTAGTTAACAAACTACACTATAAATAAAATGTTCAAAATTTACACTCCTCCCACAAGGAAAGAGGGTGCGGGATGAATTTTTTTTATTTAGTGATTTTTACTAATGGCTATTATAGGTAAGGTACATTATCTAAAAAATCTTAAATTTCTTTAACAAATTTAGATTTTTACCTTTTACCTAAACTGCCCAATTAAATAATTTGTGTTTATATATCTGTAGAGAGTACATTTTAAAATTAAAACAAATTTGGATGCAATACGAATTTTTCTTATATCTATACAGAGTTTTATGCATTTTATCGCTATTACAGGAATATGCGCATGATCAAACAGCTAATCTAATGGGTTAAGCATACAATTGCAGGAAAACGTACTGAGAAAACACATATTCTGTATCTACTTTTTATATAAAGGAGGGTTTACGTAAAATAGAGAAAAAGCCTGTCTTGTACCATAAGCTCATCAATCAGGGCATTTTAAAGCAATACAGATTTTATGTATATTTCATGGCACTAAAAACTACATATAGGCCTACATAGTGTTTCAAAAACTTCAAGAGCTTACTCCCCACATCAAAACTAAGAAATATACTAAAGAGATTCAAAAGAAAGAACAAATTCAACAGTGTAACATTTCCTCGACTTGCCCTGGTTTTTTTCTCAACTCCTCTGACCGACTCGCAACATATTTTGAAATTATTTTACTACAACAAATGCGTTACGCTTTAGAAACATAAATTCTCGAGTGTAAAAAAGTGTTTTTATAACCAGTGACGAATGACAATGATCCGGAATACTTGAAAATGGCTGAAGAGCTAAAACGGCTCTTGCGAATTACAATAGAAATTTGACTATCCAACAAAAAGTTATCAATATCCAACATTTCTGCCACCTCCTCTAAAGCCGAACTCTTTACCTCAACATCTACGAAAACAAAGAAAGCACGAGTATTTTAGTATATTGCCCCAGTACAATTAAATATAATTTAAAATAAGAATTTTGTTTGATAAGTGCTACGTTTAAGTTAATTTTTTATCTTGATTTTTTAGTGTTGATAATATTAAACATTTCCTCAGAATATGGTGCCAAACAAAGAGAGGAAAACTACATGTTCACTTTCAGTGTTTATATTCCCTGAGTCAAGTTAACTGAACTTACACCGCACGTCTTACAATCAGCAGGATCCCTCAATCTCAAAACAAACTAGGCTCACTTAAATATAAAATACAGATTATTATCATAAATAACATTTAATTTAAAAATAAAAACCTCAAAATTTTAAATTTAATCTCAAATCACCCTATTTGTAAACCCTATAAAATAGGTTACTTTGTTAGTACTTTTTAGACTTATAACATACTACATGAGATGTTATGAAAAGAAACTGCTTCAACAGCTTGCTTGTTACAGCAATTAATTGGGGCAAAGAAATACCTATTCCTTTTCTGCATCGTCGGGAGCTCAATGATATGAAATAATTTTACCTGACCGTAGGAAACCTACGAGAGTAAAACTGTTTAATGATTGTAAATAAAAATACAAAAACCAAAATTTTGAACGTTTGGGCCTCTACCTTCAATCCAGGTAAGTTGAATCTTAATTTTTGAATGTTTACGCTTGAATAATATAACTTTAAACCTATGTTTACCTTTCGAAAATCTTCAAAACTACCCCACTCCTTAAAATATGCCTTTTGGGGCAAGACGATTTGAAAAAGATATTTTCCTTAAAGTCTTTAGGTGTGAAGAAATGGGGTTTCTCGTTATACGTACTGCAAAATGGCAAATGCCTGAACAAAACATTTCAAAACAAAAAATACACCAGTGACATACACTAAATAGGTACATATAACTTTAATTTGATAACATATAAGGAATGTGGGTGTGAGCATGTTGATGATAGTTAAGAATAGGAGAGCTTACTTCTCCACCTGCTTTGGGTAGCCTACAATCTACAATTATAAAGATAACAAAAAAATATTTAAGGGGAAGTAACACTGAAAAGGGGCGTTTTTTAAAAATATATGTTATACAGGTTTGTACTAATTTTTTTATGTAAGGAATAGAACAACTTAACTTTTTTGTAAATTTTATCATAGGTAAAAAAATTAAAACATTCTTCAAATATGCAGAGGTATTTTTAATTGATATTCCTTAAAAACTGTTTGATGGATTTTTAATTTTTGTGTTATTTTAAAGAGTATGATGTCTTTTTGAAATTTAGGTACATTTATTGTGGTGCAATATGTGTAGTTTTTGTATGAGTCAACTTTAAAACGTATTTAAAAAAAATATATTTTTGTACCATTTTTTTGTTTTGATTCTAGGCTACTTACAAACATACATCTAATAAATCTACATAAATATGAAGAAAAATATCTGCCGAATAAGTGGTAAAAACTTCAGTCTTGTAGTACAAGTAGTTATTTAGAAGTATCAAGTTTAGTCTAAAAAACATGGAAATTCAAAATTTCGGAAGATTGTGATTGAAGTACACTGCATCGACACTGAAATTAGAGTTAAATTAATTAATTAAGCAATTAAAGATTAAAATGCTTAAAAATTCCATAGGTCCTTTAATTTCCTCTATACATATATTATTACACAATTCAGGGCCTACATTTACCCGCAAAAACTTCACAGTGAAATTTCCGACAACAACAAAATAGGCCAAAACAAAAAAGTTTAAGTTCTGAAAAAATGCACTTTTTCAAAAAAACTATTTTTTCTGGTACAACTACAGGTGAATCATGACTTAAATTGTATTTTTCTTGCACAAAAAGACATGTAGAACAAAATTTCCAAAAAAAAACAAGTTTTGTAATTTTTGACCATTTTCAGCGTAACATCTTAAGTTAAACAGTTTTGTACTCGAATATACGGAATGCTATAGGAAAAGTAGGAAGGTTTTGATACACATGTAGGACGAACTGCTTCTTGCTTGAAAAGTACTATATTATGGCCGAAATCACAGGTGACTCATCGACCACACAAGAAACATAGAACTTCTTCGGGTGCAACAATTACTCGATACTATATAATAACATATATCCAAATACAAAGAAAATAAAAAAATGCTAAAAATAAAATCGAATTATTATCAACAAATACCATCCACCAATACCTGAGAGTATTTATAGCCTGCGTAATAATCATCCGGGTGAATCACGGATGACTCATGGCGTAACGAACGAGTTAAACAAACAGCACACCCACATGCACTTGTTAATAACACACCGAGTGTACGGAAAAACCATTACTCTTTATTTAGAAAACTGATTCAAAATTTTGTGAAGTACCTAGATACGAAAGGCTTGCAATCTATACTAAGCGATTAATTAAATAAAACTCAACAGAACACAACGGAAGTATTATTAAGAGGCCAAACAAAATAAAAGTATTAACGCACGTGGATTATGGAAATCTTAAAAGCATTGACATACAAAACTCTGGATGCAAGAAAAAAATACATTGGTGAAATGCCACTCCGTGAGGTGTACTTTAAAAAAAATAGGTGTTACAACACAATGGTGAGATTTCATTTCATAAAGTGTAGCTTCAAAATAAACTGCCAGGTATTCAAGTATAGTATATCATAAAGTGGGGAATTTATATATTTAAAATGATTTAAAACCCTTTAATGGGCATCATAACGATCTATCGGTACTCTAGAAAACTGTACGTAATTTCTTTTATTCTCTACTAGATGTCATTAGCCTATAGATATTTTTATTCACAATTAATAAAGGAATATTTCTGCATATATTTATATCGATATTTCAAAGTTTGAATCAAATTACGAGCTCACAGATTATTGCAAACAGTTTTTGAGAAGATTCTTTTGTGTGTTTGTTAATTTTTAGTCAGTTAAATCATCCGAATCGTTTTTATAACATTAATTTCAGTTTAAATTCATCAGTTCTATATCATCCAAATCGTTTAACATTAATTTCAGTTTAAATTTATCAGTTCTATCAATATTGGTTCAATTAGTTTTCAAATTTGTGATTTGTTGCCTACACTAGAGGCACTGTTATGTTATAGCCCTAGAACGAACGATTCCGAATTTGATACTGATCTGCAATTTGATTCTGACAGTTGATTTAAAAATTAAATATGAAAATAGTGATATGTACATTAGTGTATAATGTATTGGACAACATAGGCCCTATTGATACCAACAATGATTTAGGCCTAGGCCTAGATTAGGTTTGGCTAGATAGGAAAAATGGCCATAAAACATATAAATATTAACATAATTCAGTGTATTTATATATTTTGTAATTGTTATGAATGGTTTCTGCTTTAAGGAGGTGTAAAGAAAATTAGTATTAAATCACAATTATAACAATTATATTAATTCAAACCCAGATTTTTTGAGTACGGTATCTGATTTAAAAAATGTCTTTTACAAAATATTTTTCAATGCACAAGATTTATGATAATTTAAAAAAATGAACTACTACTGTAGGTGGACTCTACAGTTATTAGTTGATAAGTAACTTACTGTTTTGTTCATATTATTTTACAGAAATTTATTTATGACAATTTTTATTGTAAAGTTGGGTTATTTTATTCATAATAGTCTTGCCCAGTTTCACATAGTGTTAATTACCACGCCTTGCAGATGGTCAACTAATAACCTACTTCCCCGATTGAAATAAACCATCAGAGTTGGGACTAACGAATAGGAACACTAACGAATAGAGTAACTAGTTAGTTTTTTTACTAACTTATAACTCTACTCATTAGTTTTTTTAGCATTAACTTCTAACTGTAACTAGTTAGAAAAATGAGTAACTAATAGAAATTCTAACGAGTTAGATTTACAAGCAAAGGAATATTTTGAAAAGGACCATTTCGGTCACCAAACAGCAGAAACTCGAACAATGTGTTTGTTTAGTCGGAGTAGGCCCGTTATGCTTTCTCGGAATAGCGATAAGGAAAGTGCGCTCAACTCAAGGTTGTGCGAGGGGCTGGAAAAGAAGGGACAAGGGACTAGAATGTTGGGGGGAGGGGGCGGGAGCGTCCTGGGGTTGTTGACTTTGCCACGTAAACAATCACGAGCTCACTCGGAGCATCAGCTATGTGTACTTTGGTTTTTGAGAGGGATTGAGATGCACAATCAGTAGACCGGTTTTCGCCGTGGTACTAACTTACTTTTTGTACTTTTAGTCTTGTAGAATTAATTGCCTAAGTGGTGTGGAAAGTGTTTACTGTTTTGTAGTGCTGGCGAGTTGTTTATAGTTTAATTGAAATTTTGCTTATATAGTTTAAAGTTTAGATAGTTGTTTATTAGTATAGTTTCATTTGTTAAAATGGGTGAAGTTTTGTGGCTAAATTTGAGTAAACTGTTTACTCAAATTAACCGGAACAGCAACAGTAACAATGTTACGTTCAAGTGTCTTTATGTTTGCCGAAGAACAAGCAAGTTAAAGCATCTGTTGCATCGGCTTCCAATTTAAGGGCGCAATTTAATACTTTTAAATAAATAGTTAATACTTACAACTTTATGGCGGTAGGTAACTTTACTATTATAGAAATAGAACACGTAAATAAATGTCAATCTATTTAGTGTTGACTTTTTTTAGGACGTAGAGGGTTTGAAAAGTCTTCAAACCAATTTATAGAGATCTCTGATCTTATAAAATATTTTTTTAAGTCATGGTTTTTATATATTTATTGTTATATATTTATTATTATATATTTCTAATATATATATATTAATGGAATATGAGTAAAAATAAATTATAAAAATATCTACATAAAGGCCTACCTATTATATTTTCTTAGTTTAAAATTGTATCTAGGCCTTTATAAATTTATATAAATTATAAATATTATATCTTTTATAAATTATAAGTGTTTGTTTGGAAGTAAATAAGTTATTATTTTCTTGTAGTAGCCTACATGTTACTTACTACTGGCCTATATAAATTAATGTTTTGCAATTTCTAGTTACCGTTGTTTGGTCTAAAAAATAATTTATATGTTATACTGTACTTTGCACATTTTGTAGATTTTTCGTTTTTTTTTAATTTGCAAATAAAAACAAATGTTTCACCTGACACAAACATTCTAAACAATGCCTGGGAAATCTTAAAAATAACATAACAATATGTAATTTTGTTTACTTTTTCTAGTTGAAGTAAATAAAAAACCTACTAACTTATAACTTTATTTAGTTACTTTTTTGGAGACTAACTTCTAACTTTAATCAGTTACTTTTTTGCTGACTAACTTTTAACTTTATTCAGTTAGGATTTTTCCTGGCTAATTTATAACTCTACTCAGTTATTTTTTTGATCGACTAACTCTAACTACTATCAGTTACTTTATTAAACTAACTTTCCCAACTCTGTAAACCATGTAATATAAAGTTACACGTTATTTTACTATCTCGGAATTGAGAAATGTATAAATATGTTGACTACACAAATATAGAAATTTAACGTATAAATAATTGAGGTTCAATGTAGTACAAACACTGTAAAGTTAGATTAGGTGGTTTAAAGAGATACTGTGCATGTACGAAATAGTAGATGGAATTTAAAATACATATTTTATATTAGTAAAATTACGTTTCATTTTGAAAAAAATAATTATGTCTTGGCAAAGCTTTAGAAAAGTTGTGCATTCTTAATGATAGAAGCCAAGTATGATATATAATAGGAGATGTAGGAAAGGGATATATTAGAGACCATAAAAAAGTCACAATCTAACATTTTTAGACCTACCCAAACCGAATTGGCGGAACTATACCTGTATATGTCAACAAAGAAGAAATTTTCACCACCTTTATATTTAAACGGTTTACAGGTTATAGACAATAACAGCATATGAACATACAATATTGTTGTGTTTATTGTGTTGGTATAAGATGCCGGGTTGAACAAACCAATTATTACACATAACTTAACTATTACCCTTCATCCGATTGTTTTGACAGTGAGACCGTCCGTTAGGAAATCAAAACTTGACAGATTTTGTTCAAATGTACGGTTTTTGAGTAATTTAGGTTTGAAATTTTCAAACAGCCACCATGTTGAAACGCATAATTGGATATAATAGCTTATTTTTCTTGAGATTGATCTTTGTTAGGTTAAACTTCATGCCAAGTTTGAACTCAATCAGTCAAACATTGCTGTAGATATGAATTATTAAAAAAAAAATAAAAAATTTGGCTAGACAGAAAACGGAGCTTTTTTGGACCTACTTTTATTGAAACTTTTCATCTTATTTTGATGTGGGGAATCGCCCTGAATTCTTGTACCCTTTTTCTTAACATCCTGTATAGAGTCCCGTTAATTCAAGCACAGTAGTTTGAAGTTCCATGTAATTCGAACCATGATATTTTATCGTTCGCAAATGAACAAGACGCGTGAAAAAGTTTTGCAATATTTTCATAAAATACCGTATTAAAACATTATTTAAAATACTGTGAAAGTCCGTGAGAAAAGCTGTCCGAATACTTTTTGTGTTAATCTTAAGAAAAACCTGCGCTAAAATGACGAAAGTCAGTAATAAAATTTGTGCTAATGTTATGAATTGCCAGCATTAAAACATATCTTAAACGTTTCAAACATAATTAGCGCCCATCAAACATTATTATTATTAACGTCACGATGGTAAGAGAAGATTGCTCGTATTTGATATGTACTTATTTTAAGAAATAATGCCATTAAACTGTATTTAAAAACACAATGGCAAAAATCCATAAAAGAAAGCGATTATCGATTTTTTGCGTCGTTCTTACTTCCGTTTCCTTTGCCCTGTTGTTTTACTTTGATAGACTGATCGTAAAACAACCGGCCATGGCCAAAAAAATTTTTTATGGAAACCAATAGGGTCTAGAAATTTTGTTGCTCGGAAGTAACACAGTATCGGATACACCATTGGTATATTATGTCTCCCTAAACTCGACACCAGTATGCACTAGTCTAGTTGAGAGGGTCACTTTATATAGAGTATAATGGGTAATTAGGTATGGAAATACAGTAAGCGCCAGTTATAACTTGCTCGGAAGTAACACAGTTTCGGATACACCGTCGGTATATTATGTCTCCCTAAACTCGACACAAGTATGCACTAGTCTAGTTGAGAGGGTCACTTTATATAGAGTATAATGGGTACTTAGGTATGGAAATGCAGTAAGCGCCAGTTACAACTTGCTCGGAAGTAACACAGTATCGGATACACCATTGGTATATTATGTCTCCCTAAACTCGACACAAGTATGCACTAGTCTAGTTGAGAGGGTCACTTTATATAGAGTATAATGGGTACTTAGGTTTGGAAATACAGTGAGCGCCAGTTATAACTTGCTCGGAAGTAACACAGTATCGGATACACCATTGGTATATTATGTCTCCATAAACTCAACACCAGTATGCACTAGTCTAGTTGAGAGGGTCACTTTATATAGAGTATAATGGGTACTTAGGTTTGGAAATGCAGTAAGCGCCAGTTACAACTTGCTCGGAAGTAACACAGTTTCGGATACACCATTGGTATATTATGTTTCCCTAAACTCAACACCAGTATGCACTAGTCTAGTTGAGAGGATCACTTTATATAGAGTATAATGGGTACTTAGGTTTGGAAATGCAGTAAGCGCCAGTTATAACTTGCTTACAAGTAACACAGTTTCGGATACACCATTGGTATATTATGTTTCCCTAAACTCAACACCAGTATGCACTAGTCTAGGTGAGAGGATCACTTTATATAGAGTATAATGGGTACTTTGGTTTGGAAATGCAGTAAGCGCCAGTTACAACTTGCTCGGAAGTAACACAGTATCGGATACACCATTGGTATATTATGTTTCTCTAAACTCGACACCAGTATGCACTAGTCTAGTTGAGAGGGTCACTTTATATAGAGTATAATGGGTACTTAGGTTTGGAAGTGCAGTAAGCGCCAGTTACAACTTGCTCGGAAGTAACAAAGTATCGGATACACCATTGGTATATTATGTTTCCCTAACCTCAACACCAGTGTGCACCTGTCCAATTCAGATGGTCACTTTATATATAGAGTGCCAAAGAAATTCTTTAATGACACCCTACGTTGAGTTCTACGGTATTTTAAACATCTATTTTTGCTTACATATTGTTTTTAACTCATACTAATTATGTTTTTACATTTTTATACTTTCAAACTTAGAACAGCAATCATTACCGATTGGATCGACTTTTTGAGGTCTGGTTTATGGCATTGTTTTCAGTACCAAAATTCAAATCACAACACTTAATGTTTGTCATCTTCCTGTACTTTCTCAATATGTTTTTCTTCACTTGCCACTATTTTTTTATAACCTACTTATCAATCCTATACATTGTTCTTTTCTAACGCGGATGCAACTTATTGATACAAATACGAATTAATTATAACAGGCGCCCACTGTAAATATTTTTTTTGTAATGTCCATATAGTTTAATTGCGTGACTATGTCCTTCTTGAAATGTTTGTTTTACCCCCCTCCCCCTAAATAAAATACGAAGTTTAATCAGACACCCAATCACACAAATTTGCAATGACAGAATAACCTCTAATTACAGTATTATTCAATGCCGTAAATAACAGGTCAAAATTTATTCTCTTGAAATTTGTTTTTAAAATTCATTAATTTTTAAGTTATTACTGTAAAAATAATAAAAATTGGCGCCATTTTGAAATAATAGAAGGTAATACGTTGATCATGCTTAGCAAATTTTTTGAATGAAAACAACATAAAAGCAGTGATTTTTTACAAAAAACAGCAACTAAAATTGCCTCTTTCATCTGCATTGAATAAATGATACCACTATCGTAATTCCAAATATTACTCAATGATACTGGAAGCGTAGATCAAGTATGCAGCAAAACTTTCTGCTTAATGCATATCAGTACTAATATGAAACCCTATTACATTTTAACGCTATCATTATGCAAAATAAAAATTAAATACGCATCATTTTAGAAATTTGAATGCTCGGTTTATTGTATTTGTTGCTGAGGTAAAGGACCGCTTCTTACGTAATTGAGTAAACGGTTCAATATTTATCGAAGTTCTGGGAGAATTTCTGTAGTTGCTTCTTAAACAAATAAAAGAGCACTGTGGTGACAAAATCACACAGATTTGAATAAAAACCCCGAACCACAAAACAAGGAACAAAAACAATAACTAAACAACTAAAATACCTCTTTATTTTTCAACAGAGGTATCATTTGTTCCATTGAAAAATTTTTGTATATTCGTTTTTTTTTTTAAATACACTGCTTTTAAATTATTTTTGTTCAAAGAATAGAAATAGCTGCAAATTTAAATAAGTAAATAGGTTGATTATTTTTTCCAAATTGAATCTTTACAACAATAAGAACCATGTAAAAATTTCAAGTCTGTATCATTCACCACTCAAAAGATTTTAAGTTCTTTTACAGAAAACTCAAAATGGCGGCTAAATGGAAAACAAAGCAATTTAGTTTAAAATTTTTTTTTTTAATTTTGATGTGTAACTAAGCTCTTGAAGTTTGGAAACACTCTGAACAAAACTTAGTCGGGATTCTTTTATTGCAGCCTAAAGTTTGTTTCAATCTTATCTTTAAAACAGGGTTTTGGCATATTTTATAAATTCAAGAATAATTTTCATCAAACTTGATTTCGATCCAACTTCTCCGCCATTAAAACAGTATTTCTACGTATTTTTACTACAAGGTAGGAAATCTTATTCAGAAAAAATTGCCTTCTTAAATAGCATATTAATATAAATTTTATTACATTTTAAATTAAAAGCGAAATACTGTCGTGCCATATAATAACATTTAGTTTTAAATATATTACAACCACAATTGCCCTGCATCTGCAAAAATAAACAACAAGATGTCAGAACCATCCTCTGTGGGTACTTAGTGGCATGTTGATGGAAAAGTATCTAGTGCGCATTTTATGATTATTGAACTATTTAAAACCTCTGTAAGGAGTTATTTGTTTTGCATTTCTATGTGTTGTGTAGGTGTATTTTTACAAAAGTAATGTATAATCACCTAAAACTGCAGTAAGTGAAAAGGTTAAAGATGCGTAAGAAAAAACAGGAATTGTATAATATTAGTTCATTTTAGAATATGTTGTGGTAAGCGTTTGGTTTTTGTTTTTTTAACCTTATTACATTAAATTCAGTGAACTGTTTTTCAATATTTTTAAATATTTACTAGATAATTTTTGTTATTAATTTCTTTACTTTTCAATCTAGGTTAATCCAATACGAACAGGACGGTAATGTAAAATGTGGAAGCGCGGACAACGTTATCATCTCACTCAAATATACACAATCGGCAGTCCGAACTCTACTAGAACATTGTGCTCTATTCGAATATGTTACGCTACTACCCTAAATATATTTAACAAGTTTAATTTGAAATGGTCATACGTTCATCATGTTTTATTTAATAGCCTATCTATCATTGTTATTCAGAAAGGAAGCCAGATATGTCTTGTAGTCTGGTTTCGGAATAGGAATCGGGAATCAACACAACCTCAAGGGGCATTTCACATGTTACTAACTCGAACGAACAACGGGTCAGATTATTTTTTGGGAAAGGTGAGGGATCGGTAATGTAGAAAACCATGACATATTTGAATACCTGACAAGGGGTGCAGCCCCTACGCCCCTACCTTGAATAATTGTACTCCAATTACAGCAAACATGAACTGAAGTAGGCAGGTGACCAGCACTATGTTGCCGATAGTTTTAACAGCAACTATCACACACTGCACTACATGCTAAACATTACGACATCCAGTGTATGAGAAGGAGCAACATTATTTCCTCTCAATAAAACGTTAAATCAAATACACCAATTTCTATAACAAAGGATCGCTTGATACGACATAGTTCTAGAGTCTACAGTAAAAAGCATCGGAGAAGTCCGAGAGTTTGACCTTGAAATAGAAAATCAGAGCGGTGTTGTGTGGCAAGACTGGGGCACTCGCTGATCTAACTAAAACTGAGGACGGTGGTTTATTTGAGAAAACTACATCCAAAACAACTTTTTTTTTTGCAAATAATACATTGTTTTAGTTGCAAAAATTAAAAACTACATTAGTGATGTAAATATAAGTGTTTTGTAGTTTGTTTGAAAAAATACAAAAATTTACTGTTTAAAATTGTTAATCATGCTAATTCTAGTAAATTTAAAAATTCTGATTCTACTTTTATGTATTTTATTTAGCACTTTCTTGCACTGGAGTTTTTGTAGGGATAAAAGCATAATTTAATGCTGTACAACATTAATTCTATGACTTTTTACATGAAATATTGTTTATGCAGAGATATTGTATGTTGATACTTGTTTTTTTTTAAATGCCAACATCTACTTATTACATTATTTTTTTAACACCTTCTTGGGTTCTCTAAAAAACAGAATTTGATGCTTTACATTGACAAAACATAAAATTTTGCATTAATTTTTACGATTTTTAAGAAAATGGTATATTATTTTTAAAGTTGGAATAATTGATGATTTGTTATACCTAATTTCTACTCCACCGCTTTATTAAATACAAAGTATTAGTACTCAATTTGCTCACAATATAATGTTCTACATACTATGCGATAGCCACCTGTTGGATTAAAAGCTTAGTTTCTGCCAGTTGAGAAAAAGTGATAAAACTCAAAAAATTTCATGTTTCCTTCATTATGGCGGCACAAACTTTTCTCAGAAATAAGGGCAAACTCAGATTACTTACTGTGGAGATCTACTTGATTGATAAAACAGTTTCCATGTATTAATAGAAGGTAGAAATCTTCAAGACAATCTTAGAAGTCAAATTCATTAATTTATTATTAATTAAAAAGGCACCAGTTCAAGCAGGGTCTTTCTTTGGAGTACA
>JAGFPH010000174.1:639495-651808 GCA_018207615.1 Philaenus spumarius | reverse complement strand
CAGGGTCTTTCTTTGGAGTACAGATTGTTCAAGACAATCTTAGAAGTCAAATTCATTAATTACTTAACTGATTATTAATTAAAAAGGCACCATTTCAAGCAGGGTCTTTCTTTGGAGTAAAGATTGTGCAAGGCTATCTTTAACTAGTTGATACGCCCTTACGCTATTGGCCTCTACTTCAACGGACTTCTTCGTTAGCTTTACTATAGGTTGATATTTTCAGTTGCAAACAGCATACCAAATATATAACAGTGTGAAATTAGCAACCAAGAATATTGACTTTTTCAATTAAACATTGTCTTGTTGAAGTGATTTTTATTGTAGAAATTGGTGTGTGTACAGATAAAATTTTCCACAACTTTCAATATAATTTAAAAAAATATGAACTAAAAAAATTGTTTCATAACTTTATTTAAAGAAAATATCTACATTGTGGGTACTAAAACAATAATGATTTCAGTGTAAACATTATATTCATTTTAGAAATAAACATTAAGTATTTCAGGATCTAATAACTTTGGCATTTACAAAAATAAAATGTATGAAGGTTTTATTAACATGATTGAACCCTCCAACTGTTAATTGAAAAGTTTTGTGATGTTTATTGTTTTTCAAATCTCTATACAAAATCTTGAAAAAATATACGATACAACTGTAAGGAATTTTTTTGGCAAATATTGATGTTTTTCAAAACTAAATAGTAACAAATAGGGCCGAAGAAAAATTTAAAGTTTGTATACTACTGTACTTTGAAATAGCCATTTTGTTTGAAGTTGTATATTGAATTAAAAAATGTATTACATTTTGAAGTTTTTTTAAGTATTTTAGTTTTATTAACCGAAAACAAAGATACAACTCAGCTCACAGCCGGCGTCATCAACAAATGTAGGCAGTGCACTGATATCTAAATATATCAAGAACATACGATGGACAATTTATTTTGAAAACCATAAAAATGGATGCAATATAAAATTTGAACTTCAGCTTTCATGCGGTATAAGTTTCAAAGGGATCGGATTGCTATAAACACGTTATAAGCTGTTGATGTTTAATTTGTATACAATTTACACCTCGGTAACAATTGAAATTCATTGATAATCGATTCAACAGTTGAAGGGTTAATATCTGTGTATACTTAAAGTTTTCCGTTATATTTAAAATTAAAATAATACAAAAAACTATAATTCTGAAGTTTAAATATTGAAATAAAGAGTTATAAATCATATAATATAACATCCATGAACAATGCTTACAAGTTTTTCAATTGTTTACAGTATCTTAGTGGGTTTTAAAAATTATTCGGCACAATTGTCAGACCAAGGAAATAATGTTGCCAAAGTACACTGGTAAAAATTTCTTTTATAAGTTTTATTACAGACTTTTTATATTTTAAAAATATTTCTTTGCAGTTGCTTTTAACTGAAATACATTATTTAGAAATAAATAAAATACAAAAAAACAAGTTATAATGATTGCAATATAAACTTAAACATAACAATCAGCAATAAATATTCTGTTTGCATTGTAAACATGACATGACATTCTGTTGCGGTATTTTAAAGAAATTTCGTTAACTGGAGAGATGGATGACAATCAAATAAAAATGTCTTATCAAATAAAATAAGATATAAAAAAGAAACATTGACTTTATTTTACAAGATAGCATAAAAGAATAAAGGAAAATATTTAATTTATTTTGCTAGATAACGTTCAATAATAGGGAAACATTGACTTTATTTTCCAATATGGCACATTAAAGAAAACATTTACTTTATTTTTGCAAGCTGAAAATACTTTATCTTACACAAAAAGAAATAATTTTAGATATTTAATAAAATGTAGTAAAATGTTGCATAAACCATCTGTGAAATCCAAACATGTTTAGCTGACCTTCTAGTCTTTGATAAAGTTCATTTACTTTTAACAATATTAACTAATTGTAACTCTGAAATCAATTGAAATGCAGTTCAAATAAAACTATTTCAGAACCAACTTATTGCCACTTCTGACCAAACATTTAAATAAATTACATTCAATTTTGATTGACAATTCCAATAAGGATAGAGTATTATTTATGAAAAAAATATATAAAATTAAATAAAAATATGTACTTTTAATTTGCAAAATTTTAATTTATGTTTGAAATTCAGTTTTTTTATTTGAATAGCTGTTGTAATATGCCAACAATTACTTAACAAATTTGATGTCTTTAGCACGCATTAACAACATTTTTATTGAACTCCTTACCTTCAGACCTTTGGCTCTGTTGATAGCTCTCAGAGGCCTAAGTACACGTAATACTCTCAGAATCTTGACCACGGAAATAGCACCAGAGCTACAAAATAAACCACATAATTAGTGAATTTCCATAATAAAGATGAGCTATTTTGATGACTCTTATGGTCATGGAGTCGTCAATGAGCACCGATCATGGTCCTCAAAACATGTTTAGGGGTGAGATTAAAAATATTATATACACATGTGTGCTTGAACTCTTAACGGCCGTATTTTCCGTCAGATTTGATCCAAATTTGGTACTCACGTAGGTTCTCTAAAGTCCCTCAGACAAGTTCATTAACCAAAAAATCCAAAAACAGGAAGCACTTTCTTGACCGGAAATAAAACTTGTTTGAGATTTTTATACTAAAATGAAACTTTTTTGGGCTTTTATCTTAAAAACATAAATATAGGAGAATATTCTGATAATTTTGTTTTTTTACAGGACCTTATAGCCTGTCTGGCCCCCGAAATCGATCAAAACGTAAAATACCAATAAAAGTTCTTGGTTCAAATCCACGTGAAGGATTAGGTCGACGTGCAAACTCGCAAAGCGCAGTCCATAATCTAAGGCCTCAAGATCAAGGTGAAAACTTTCATAGTGAGTTTTTCCACTGCGAACAGAACTAAGAAGCGGGTGAGCCGTGGCTGGAGGCTGATTTACAAACAAATTCTACTTTCAAATTCTACAAACAAATTCAGCGCTTTCGTGGGTAGACCTTTTTTCCAAACGGTCGGTTGAAACCCTAAAACATATGAATTAAATTTTTTTATTTCGCTCAACTCACGTCAGCGGTTTAGCAGCGTGATTAAATTATTTAACGTGGAATTGTTAGTCAACTTGCTCTGTTTGTAAGTTATATACCATTTTGTTAATTTGAAAACTTTCTCAAAGAATGTTAGGAAAGCTAATCGGATAAGTCGCTTGATTGGAGGGAAAACTCAAATATTACTACAATTAAATCTTTGCTGCTAATCTGGTCAAGGTAAACCACAATTTACATTAGGCTGCATTTACAAAATGCAAGAAAACTTCTGCAAGAGAATTCCGAATAGAAAGTTACTAATGTAAACATTTCTGCAACTAAACTCAACAGTTTCTTTGCACTTGCACTGACTGAGCACAAATGCAATTTCTTGCAAGTGTAAACACATTCGGATACACTTGTGATGGCTATTGAAACTTATAGGATTAGTTTTAAATATTTTCCAATTGCGGCTGCAAATTTATTCTGTAATCGAGTTGTTTTTTAAAGTGGATTGAGGGTTGATGTTATTAAATTAATAGAATTGTATGAATGCAATTCGTGCTTACGGGATTGCCCAGAAGTTAATTGTACCAACTGAAATAAAAATAATGTAGTTTTAAATAATATAACACAGGATTTTTAAATTCAGCTGAAGCAGGAAGTAGAAAATTACACAATATACAGAGTCAGTGGCCAAATGAATCAGATAAATTAGAAAATGTTGTAGTGGAAAGGACAATGTATAAAAATACTATTAGAGGTGTTTTGACTATCTTATGTTTATTCATTTTGTAGATTTTAAACCACTAGAACTTAATTTTCAATAATAATCTTGGTTACGTACCTTTACAGCCTTTTTAGTTCCTTTTTTTTTATCAATAACTTGTTTTGACATCTAATCCAAGGTATTCTTCAGATTAAATATATATATATATATATATATACATTTATTCGTCCGTGTGAACTTTGGCAACGCGTATTACATGCAGTACACCCGGCCTACACTCGATTCCACGTTCACCGTGCAGTACAGGTATTACGGGAGAATAGGCATGCTACTACCATTACATCGAACATCACGTTTATTGTCATGCGGGTTGCGTCAACTGACCGAGCATAGCATGAGAGTTGATGTTTTTTAGTTGTTTATTATCGCTGAGACTGTTGTAAGGTTAACATGGCTTATGGGCTCTCTGTACTGCACGGTGAACGTGGAATCAGGTGTAGTAATGTGTCTGGTCTAATGGGTGTGTCATCCCTTCTACTTTCTGCCATAATCTGCCTTGGTGGTACAACCAATTACACAAAAACTAGGTCCAAAAATTACATTTAACTAAAAAAGTTACAACTCTGTAACGAACTTAGTCTCACTTTCTTATAATTTTACCTACTTGCATACAATGTCTTATATATAAAAGTAAGTAAGGTTTTATTTCATGAAAAATTTATAAAATGTTATAACTGTGATGAAAAATTGTACAAAGTTTTTATATAAATTATATAAGCACTGACAACAAATATTCAATGTGGGGAAAAAATTATATTTAGAAAAAATTAAACCTTTTTGCGAGATAATTAGTTGAATTAACTTTTTTATTTGGAACTATTTTCTGTACGACCCTTATGTTTGGTCAGGAGGAAGGTAATTCCTGTCACGAATATATTGTAGTCGTTCGGCATTGTTTTGGTGTGATCATGTTTTTTCCGAAGGCCCTCAACATATTACTATCTTATTTTAATCGAACTGTATTTACAGTTTTAGAGTAGGTATTCTTTTCCCAATTTATTGTTTGTGGCCATGTTGGTGAAATAGACTACATATATACGATTTAAAACAACTCAAATAAATGGCAATAACGCTTGAAATACAATTTAATTCACCGACTCTTAAGATATTCAAATGAGCTCATACGATTTACTGACCAACGATGGAATCTTTGAATAATTTTTACTTGAATCGAATAACTAAGAGTGACACATAGCATATGCTATATTTTTTGACAGAAGAGTAAATAGATTGAATTTATCTCAGGAAATATTCCTGCTGTCTTTATCCGTTGATTCCAAGAATGCATTATCCTTATAACTTTAAGACATTCGCAAAAGATTTGTCGAATTCACATATTGGCCGTATAAAGTGTTAACTTGGTAGGCTAATTTCTGGAGTTACATTGAGGTTTTGTAAAAAACAAAATGGTGGATTGCGACTAAACTAAAACAAATTATGAAAAAGTTAATGAATATTTTCATTTAATTTATCGGATTCTCAGATCCTGTATAGCACTTTTTAAAGCGCTTAAGGTTTTTTTTACTAAGAAATATGTGTTTATCTATTTTATATGAACCTTTGAAAAGTGTGCAGTGTATACGCTGAAACAACACAGGTCTATATTGCAGTTGTACTGCTGATGTCAGTCACAACAAACAAAGCGTGGGGGCCCCTCTTTACTCTCCCCTTAGACACACTCCATGAATGATGCAACTGCACACACACACACACACACACACAAAACAATATTAAACATTTAAACAATGCAAATGGTCGGAAAACATGTCTCGGATTTAGTGTAAGAGAGATCCGATTGTATAGATTATGAGGTACTCATTCTGATGATGTCTTTCATTGACAATTGCTAGTATCATTTGGAGTAAGATTGTGGGACATGTATCTTGATTTTTCTTATCGCAGAGAAGAGAGAGATCGGTGTAGGCTACATTATTCTAAACCGTAATTATACACCACTTACCTCCAAAACACAGACACCAGTGATACGCACACGACTAACAGATCGAGTAAGTTGAACGAAGATCGACAGAATGCACCGTCATGAAGTACGAAACCGTACGACACCATTTTCAAACAGATTTCTACGGTGAATACTGTTGTGAAGAAATAATCAAAGTAGGATAGAATCTGAAAAAGACAAATTTAGTTCGGATCTTGAATAAATAACAAATAATAATTTTACCCATTTTGTTTTCGTCGTGTGACTTTGTCTGCGTTCTTTATATTTGACCCGTTTCAAAAACTAAGTTTCATCAGATATAATAAAATAACAGTTCGCATTACACTCAACACAACAACATGCAACTCAGGGCACAAAACATATATCAATTGTCCATTAGACATCTACTACAGAGGGCGGTCAAACCATAACTGATAAGAATTGGTGTTCCGTAGTAGAGCCTCGGAGATCCTTATGGCCGGATCGTACAATATGTTGGATTTAAAATGTAATTGGGCATTGAGTAATTGGTCGCTACTGTGTTTGTAAGCCTAATAAATTTCGAATTCCGCGCTATAATCTTGTGTACAATCATTTTACTGTATTTAGATTTTTTTAAATTGGTCATACAGGCTTTATAAATTGTCTCCCCAATAAAGTTTTTATTATTTCAATTTGCCATCTCATGTTTTTTGTTTATATTACAAAGGTAGAGATTTTATGAGATGGAAGAAACAAACAGTCATAACAACATCTTCAAATGGATAAAAAGACCGCATGGAGAGGTGAACTTTTACATCACCCGGCTGCTGACTGGACATGGTTGCTTCCGGGCGAACCAGGTGAAAATGGGGAAAATGGAAAGCTCGGTGTGCCCGTATTTGGATTATGTGCTGGACGATGTTAAGCACACTTTCGTCTTCTGTGTCAGATGGGCGGAAGAAATAGTTGACATCAAGAAAAAGGATGGCTTGCAACACCTGCCAATATAGTAGTGAAGATGCTACTAAATGAGGACTCGTGGAACCAGCTCCAGCACTATACCGAACGGATTCTATGACAAAAGACTACAGAAGCCAGGTGATAGAACTGACTCCATTCAGTAAGTAAAAGAAGAAGTCTGTTTTGGCCATGAAAGGCACAACTCTGAAGTAATGCTAATAGCGGTCCCAGAGTGGAGGTACTGCCTGCAGAAGAAATGGAGGTTAGGCTTTAGCGGGTATACCGGAAAAAAATTAATAAAACAGTAGGACTGTACATATTTCATCCTACATAGGAATGAAGATACTAACCAATCTGGTTTAGGACTGATGGCGATGTGAGAGTAAAAACCATCCGATCTAGTAGGACATCTGGCAAAACTGTACAAGATACAGGGATTGATGATTTCAGGTGTCTTGAATAAGAAATAGAATTTTGATCACTTTTCTGGCCTTGAGGTTGTGCCAAAAGGGTAGATAATAGAAGTGGGGGTTTACGAATGACGTTGCCAGCTGTAGTCTATTTATTATTACCAGTATTGCCAATTGTATTTGTAATGTAACGAAATTGAACTTGTTTTCCACATGATTAATTGAAACTTATTTTTATGCAAATTCTTACTTCGATGCTATGAGGAAAAGAGTGAGAAAGGGCAAAGAGGAAGGAATATTCAATAAACATATGAAATTCCTTAGAAGTAAACAATTCAACTATTAAACAATAGAATAATTTAACAAATAAATAAATGGAAAAACTGTTAATTATTTATTTGTATATTTAAACAAAATATTTTAACGTGTAGAGAAGACAAAGGGATATTAGATCTTACAGCCATGAATGTGATAAAAATGCTGCCAATTGTTTGAAGCGTTTCCCATGGAAAAATCATGTGTGTATGAAAAATATAAAGCCATGAGCTACGAAAATACATTTTTATATTCACTGCCATAGCAACTAACTACATAAAATAACAGATAAAACATCTGATTCGGAAAACCAGCTTAGCAACATAATTTTAGGTTAGGCCAAGATTATTTTATTTTACCTGGCTTATCGGCAACATACACATTTGATTTTTGTGGGCACATATATGGCACAGTACCTTTTGAATTATATAAGTTTTAGAGAACACCTCCAGTATCCCATTCATAGACTGAAATTATTTGAAAACACTCCTTATTATATGGGCTTAAAGTTATACAATAGTTATACCAAATCATTTAAAGATGATGACATATAAAAAGTATAAGAATAAACTTAGTTGAAAGAGAATACTATAACGTACATGAATTTTCAAATGATAGTTCATTGGGGTAGTGAATATTTTGTAAGATTTTGTACTTTTGTTATTGTTTAGCTGTAATTTTATTTAGTTTAGGAAAGTTTTGACAAGCAACCTGTTCTTTAACCTTTCAGGGGTGGCATTAATTCTGAAACACGAAAGGTCGCACACAGAGGATTCCTCCAGTTTACAAAATGAAAGTGATTATTTGTAAAATCAATACTTTTATTGGTAATATTGTTAAATATAAGTAAAAAATTAAAGTTCTATAAGGTAACACAGCTAAAACCACTAATTACATTAAATATACAAAATAGAAATATTTCAAAAAATATCACTCAAAATGTCGCAAATGGAATAAAACTCAGTTTAAACGGTCGGGTTTGCAGTTTCACGAGGAGTACCATACGGAAGAATGCTCTGAGCTGCAACGAAATTAGCACTAATACAGAAAAAAAAAACTGTTATTGGAAGTGAAAGGGGTAGCAGGCAGTTAATAGAAAGAGGCTTGTGAACTAGGCCGGAAATTACAACAGCTGACCACAAGGAACTATTTTTTTACCAGAAACTTTTACCTCTCGAAGGAAAGCTCCGAATTGCAACCTATTATATTAAATGTTTGTATTTATTTAAATGTTATGTTGCAATAATAAAAAAATATAAAAAGTGTCTTTTTTGTCGGAAGGTAAATTTACTGTAAATGCTAATTGAAAGAATCCGCCCTCAAAAAGTCTGCTCATTAGAGTTTCCCGTGTTTCGGGAGTGTCCACAAAAGGAAGATTCACTGTATCAGAGTTTTTATTTATTACTATAAATTACCTTATTGCGCAAAGACATAGAATCCAAAGGATCTTCAGCTGCGAGCAGAGCAGAAGAAACCATAATGCACACAAGTATGACATTACTAAAATGGCTGTGGTTGCAGAACCAATGGCAAAACACTCGAATTCTGAAATGTACAATATTAGTTTTAATCAGATTTCCTTCAGAGTTTAGTGAATATTATTTAAGATAGGTAAATACTACTGTAGTCAGAATTACAGTTTGCTAATATATTTTTCTTTGTTTGTATAAGCACTTAAGGATATTTATTTATTTTGTACAACAGGTTATTATTACTAACAACTACAAAAATTCAATTGAAATGAAAATTTACTCATGAGTCGAGCATTGTCTTTTGATTTACAAGTACTGATGAATCTTACCTCAGTGCATAATTTAAGGAAATTGCACTAGGCGGCACTAGACCAACCTATTATATACAGTGTGATAATCGATCACCCGTTGGGGGATGTTTATATGATCACTTTTTGCAATAGTAGTCAATTTTCACTCTTTGCAAGAAATTAGAGGTTTGAAGGGCAACTCAAAATTGTTAAATACAACCCAGCCCCTTTGTGACCGTTCAATTTAAATAGCTTAGTTAGCCGAGAAAAATGAGATAAATAAAGTGGCAATCGGTCAACTCATGTACAGAAATGACCAAAGATACTTGGTAGAACTCCATTTTAATTAAAAAAACAAACACAATTTTTAGTAAATTCTCCAAAATGATTTGAGTCTTGCCTACCATAGTTTCTCCAATGACAGCATTGACAAATCAGCTTAACACAGTCTTGTCAATGCCGAAACTGGCGAAACCATGGTCGGCAAGACTCAATCAATTTTGTAGAATTTATTAAAAATTGTGTGTTTGTTTTTTTCACTTCTTGTCCTCTTAAAAATATCTAAATTAGGATATGTCGGATTGCTGACTGAGATTGGCTTAAAAATCATTTCATTTTGAAAATAAAAAATCCATAAATATTTTATATTTAATTGCTTTACAACTAAAAAAAAACAAAAAAATAAACAACAACAAACAATGAACTACAAATTAAGAAATAAGAAGTAGCAACAAAATATTTCCTTAATTCACAACAAAAGTGCAAAATTTAAAAGAAATAGAGTTTTTGGAAAAAAAACACAACCACAATGCATATTCACTTTTTTGCACCTGGCACCGGCACTAATACCTGCCCCTAAGTAATCCATTAGCATAAATTATGCTGACTTACCTAGGAATTAGGAAATATACAGAGTGTAAATGACAACCCGTGCAGTATGTAGTATAAGAAACACAATGGTTTAGACACTTAGTTTCAACTCATACCCAGTATTTCACACCTAAAGAATCTAAAGAAATAAAAGCTTAGACTTACAAGGGCAATCCCAGAAGTACCCAACATGACGTATTGATGGTAGTTGTTAAAAATAATTACTAAGGTCCAATGTGCCAACCTTATGCCAAATGTCCGCTTGAGAGAAAATCTCGAGAGAATGTCTCAAAAGAAAGTCTCAAGATTAGTCTCAGGGTGTTGTCCATTTTAGATCACTTACACTCTTGAGATAGTTGTGTGAGACTCTACATTAACTACAGGCTCATGACCAGGAAAATTTTTGGTCGACTTGAGAGTCAACTCGCAATCAGTTGCATGACCTGATCACAAGTTTTTTTCCAAATGAATTTGCCTCAGGCACTAGCTTTTCTTATTGTATATAAAACTGTGAAAATATAGAAACTGAAAAATAGGAGAGTTGGGTAAGGTAATGGGTGGATCGACGAAATTAATTTGGAGCTTTTTCAACACTAGTAAATGATTTGCGGGTGGAACAACAGATTGGAAATTTTATTCGGATGTCTGCAGTGCAATTTGAACTGATTTTAAATTTAGTAAAACACCAGATTGTCTAGCAAGATACAAAATTACATGATGCAATTTAGTCCGCTTTCGTTTATCTGGTAGGCCTACAACCTTGTCGACCTTCTTCTCGCCCGTTTTGAAAAATAATAACATTTATTGCAAAATAAAAATTAATTTAACAATTTAAAACTCTCAGTTCTTCCAACAACGACAGAAAACTGGAGACTAGTTCACGACAGTGGAAATGAGCATGTCCACTTTTGATACGCGTAGTCTCTGATACCTGCACCTGCTTGTCTCCAAGACTGCTCTCAGGCCTTTGATCATCACTGTGTGTTACAATACTTATATTTGAAAGGTCTCAAAGCCAATATCAAAGCCGAGCTAAATTCTACTCTGGGAAATTAAACACTTAAATTAAACACTTCCTAAGAAACACAATGGATGAAATCGGCTCACAGCCATCGCCATGATGTCTATTGAAAAATAAATGACTCGGGAAATCATGGATTTTAATAAGAAAATTATTGACCATTTTGCTTCTAAAAGAGAACGAAGATTGGACTTTTTGTTTAGGCACACGACCACAGTAGGGACTGCTTATATGTTGTTATTAAGTCTACATAAAATGTTTGGTTAAACTATACAGGTATTTGTGTCACTTCATTACTAATAACATGAATTTAAAAAAGTAAAACCTACTAATATGTAAGACAACATTGTTCTCAATTTTTCATTTATAATTAATTTCCATACTCCAATCTATCATCAAATCTATAACCTGATTCTATCCCATTACACGCTTTTCAGTGATGTCTCAAAACAGCAAAATTTTAGAAAAAATTCCTAAAAGTGAGTACTTTTACATATGATATCAAACAAATTTTCCCTGGGCTCTTGCGGAAGGTTTGAACCTCCAAGCTCATAATTCACCAGCCGCCATTGGCTCCCCGTCTTCATTAGTCTAACCAGCAGAAAGTAAAAACATGAAGCAACACTCTATACAAACAAAATATATTACGTGTGCTTGCTACACTGCCAGCTTCTACAGACAAAGGAGAAAGATCTATTCTGTTGTTAAAATATTTGCAGTCACCTGTTGATATTGTTGAATAAATATATCAGAAAATATTTTAAAACACTTATTTTATCATTTTGTAACAATTAAAAATTAATTTAACATTATTTTACAAACTATTTTGATTTATCTTCAAAATAAATACAATAATGTTAGAAACGGAGGAAGGAGATTTTGCCCAGTCCGATCTTGCCCAATATTTTGATTTATCTTTAACAATTTAGCCAAGGTAAGCCAAACTGCTGCTGCACAAGACAATGATCAACTCATCGGTAAAATTGAACTGAAATCAGATAGACACAACTTTTCGAGTTTATAGTATAGATCAATCTTCCACCCTAAACTAGACACAACTTAAACTATATTTAATACAGATGTAGCAATTTTAATTTTATATTAGATTATTTTGTATATTTTTTTAGGGTTCCGAACCTCGACCCTCCGACAGTTTAAAATTGATTACCAATGAATTTCAGCTGTTGCTGTATGAGCGGTTGTTGATTTTCGAGGAATTAAATATCAGCCGCAGCATTTAG
>JAGFPH010000174.1:617824-638930 GCA_018207615.1 Philaenus spumarius | reverse complement strand
GGATCGACCATTTTGAAGCAAGCCTTATTTAGACAGTGGATAGTGGTTACATTAAGCACGTTGTTTCGGAGTGTGAAAAATTAAAACATGTTCGTAAGAGGTTTCACCTATCAAATTGCATTAAGACGATGCTGGGTGATGATACCAAGACCATTGATATGGCGTCAGTATTTCTGGATCGTTTGAATATGATTGGTAATATTTAGAGATGCTTATTTTGTCCAGATTATCTGTTGTATTCTGTTAACTAGTTTTAGTAGTTGTTGGAAACTGATGAACTTTTGTGCTTATATGTGTTTGTGTATGTTTGAATTTAAGGTCATTAGTTGAATGCTTGTGATTTCCAGGCAATGATGACTGCTTAGGTTTTTCACTTGTTCCCCACTCAAGCGATGTACGGTAATGCTGCGTTTGAGAGTCATCACCTCAATTCACTGGTCAACACCACCGTATAGTGTACTACCACTGTGGCTATTGTTATCGGTTAGTTCAGAGTATTCAGAGTATATGAAGTATTGATGTGTTGTTATTATGAATATTTTACAAAACTTTCGGAATGGCTGACGGTACGGAACCCTTGGTGTACAAGTCAAACACACTTTTCTGCGGTTTATTTTTATATTAAATTATTAGAAAATCTAGAAATCCTGTTATAAAAACAACATTTGTACTGTTTGGATTAGCCATACTACAGTTATCAAACATTAATACACATTTAAAATCAATTATGAATCTAATAAAAACCAAAAATAACCACCAAGTATTACATAATAAACAGTAAACTAAATTAAACAAGTACTATAACTATACAAAACGCAGCAATTATGGCACATTAGGTTTCACGGTGAAAACTAAAAACAGCAGCAGCTACGGGTAGTAGAATACTTAGCAGAATACATGAGCATCTAAACACAATGAACTACCATAGTTACAGTTACACAATGGTTACCAGTACAATCTCTATGGTAGATTGTTGTGGTCAGTTTTCAAACTATTCAGTGGCCTCAGGCCAGCTCAGAGGTTGGTACTCTAATATTATATTCCTGAGATGATTCAGAAATTTTTGAAAACAATGTTAACAATTTTAATATTTAGAAAATTTTTATACAACTAGAAAAAATATAAGTAGAGGATGAAAATCTCTTTAATTAAGATATATTCTTTAACCCTGGACTCAAACAGAGGGGTGTTATAAGTTAAACATGTGTATCTGTGTTTCTGTGGCATCGTAGCTCCCAAACGGATGTACCGATTTTGATTTAGTTTTTTTTGTTTAAAAGGTGACTTGATCGAGAGTGTTCTTAGCTATGATTTAAATCATTCTGTTCAGCTGTTCGGGGGTTTTGTAAATTTCTAATTTATTTGATCATTGTTTCCTGTATTAAAGCCGCAAATTGATTTGAAGAAGATATTCCAAACCAAAACCCTAACCCGCGGTATGGAAAACCCAACAGCATTTTGAAATTAGCCCATTAAATTACACTCCATTCGTCAATAATTTTTCCACCCACGTTGATCTGTTCTCGTAAGATAACAAATTATAAATTACTATAAACTTTTAAACTAGGTGCAGACCTGGATTTTTCATAAGGCCAGAATGGGTCATGGCCTAGGGCGTTAGCTCGAAAGGGTGCAAATAAGGAACTTGAGAAGTTATTTTAATTTTTTTGATCATGATTTTTAATAAACAAATAATGGTTCTAACGTTTGGTTAAATTTATTTTGGGGAAACGGAAAAAAATTTATCGATATGATGGGCGGAAAAGGAGAAATTTGAGATTCGATGAGAGAATTTTACGACAAAAAACTGGTCCGGCTCGTCTTGTATTCTACAGTGTACAGTGGCAAACTTGGGACATTGGTTCTCCTATTTTGTTAGCTTCACCAGTTCATTCTGATAATTAATTGTATGATTCAAGGAGAATGTAGAAACAATTGAGTATATATATTTGTTAAATTACAGCCAAATTATAATATATCACACGCTAGTGTTATATTGCTAGACATGAAATATCTATACAGTATGCACGCTATTAATAATACTTAGAACCAGTTGGATAATTTAAGAATTCAACCACAATAACATATTTATGATATATTTTCTTTATTAGCGATAGAGGAGTCCACGGCCTCCCCACCACTGCAACCCACTAGGATCTATTGTGGTATGATTTTCCCTTTAGTGATCATCCCAGATCTTGCCCAGGCCTCTTATGAAACCAATGAGGGTTTTGGAATCAACACCACGGAACTTTTCCGGTCTAACAACAACACTTCAAAGTACCATGGATCTACTGCATGCAAGAGCCTCACAGAACAGGTGTTGAGCCGATTCAATCTCAAGAGAAACCAATTCAACCAAATCGACAGGAGTCTTCCGAAACCAGCCCCATTTTTGAGGTGGTTATTGGCCGAGCAGTGACCAATAAAAATTCCTACAATCCGCCCAAGATTGTTTCTGTCCATCAATAGAACCTTTTCAGCTTTCGAGAATCGCATGAACATTTTAGCCTGATTTAGCCCAGGCGCATCATTCCAGTGTGAGGACCAACTCTCTGTCCAGATTTTATAAACATTTCTTAGGTGGCTCTTGGGCCTCTCACAGAAAGGATCTGGGCCAATGAAGGGCTTTTTGGCTAGCACTCTAGCAAGGCGATTAACCACCTCTTTACACTTTATGCCTACATGGCCAGGCACCCATTTAAAAGTATCTTCGTTGACTCTAGCCATTTCATTCACTACTTTGAAGCAGTCCCAAACTAGATTTGATTCAAAGGTGAATGATTCAAGTGCCTTTAAGGCGACTTGGCTATCAGAAAGGATACCAATCCTAGCTCCCTTAATTGCTCTTTTGAGGATTTCATGGGCGAAGAGTTCAATCTCAAAAACCTCCACCTGAAAAATCTATGGGAAGAAGCCCATAGCCCTACATAAGCTGCACCTAGGACCATAAACTCCTGCTCCAACTCCGCTGGTCATTTTGGAGCCATACGTACACCATTCTTGTGTGCTTATACCTGGCCCAGGTCTGGCACCTTCTGCCTCTTGGAGACCGTCGATCTTGACCGTGAAAGAGGTGTCAAAGATTAGGATATGAAGAAGTTCTTTCTCAGTTTTTATTTATTGAATCGTATTTAAGTATTTAAAGGAAAAGAGGGGGAGTTAAGGCCGATAGAAAGGGCGGATCCAAAAACATTTGCCCAAGACTTAACAAAGTATAAATCTGACTAGTGGGTGCTAGCAAGTTCTATGATTATGCTAAATTGCATATTAATAGCTTTAAAAGTAGTTGACACAGACGGACTGCGACAATGTTGCTTTCAGTACCTTTTCGTAAGGAACCATTACAATGTTTTTAATGTCCCTACTTTACATGCATCATTCGAAGATGTCTTACAAAAATGGGCCTAACCAACAAAACTTAGCATCTAAAAGTTATTATTTTCTTATTTAGCAAAGTTAATTTGTCGACATGGCAAAGGGATTGAGCTACTGACTTGACTATAAATCAATTTGTATTTGAGAAAAGGTATTAAAAAAGAAGGACTTAACTGACATTAAATTCACTCCGCAAAAAAAAAAAAAAAAAAAAAAAACAACTGGTTGGCAGGAGAGGCAACATGACTTTCTGAAATTTGTTACAGTACTATCTAGTGTTCATGATGTTAATTAATTTTAAACATAGCTACCCTATTAACTAGTGATATCTACTATAAAAGCATTGAACTAAATATTTCAAAAAGTGTGTTGGTGTAAAACTTTAAATTTTAATTCGTTTTACCTGAACCATGTAATTTCTTAACTATTAATATTTATTAAAAAAAATGTTGATAACATAAAGTTTCAGTGTTGTTTGTTTTGAGTCAACCTATACACTTAATATAATATGCCAAAGAACGTTCATAATGACGTTTCAGAACCAGATGTAGTAAATAGTCTATCTTTATCAAACACACACATTTATAAAATTTATGGATGTTGTTCTGACATACACTAAAAACTCTTCACTAAAATAACCATCACAATGTCTTAGCACAGAACCTACAGTATTTCAGCTAAATGGAACAAGTCCTCCTTAGTGGTTATTCGAGGACCGATGAAGTACGTTTATCAAAACAAACTGCAAATAATGGAACAGGAGGGAAACAAAAGTGGAACAATTCTCAAACAGAGCAACAAGAAAGCCAGATAAAGGCACATTTTCTCTGAGAAATGTGTAAAGGAAATGTTTGATTTAAAGTATCACGTTTATTTAGGCGGAATATCATGGTTTGTTTGGTCTGCATAACAAGGTTTGTTTTGTCTATATAATTAGGTTTGTTTTTACCGTAAGGTTTGTTTTGTCTGTATAGTAAAGTTCATTTGGTCTGTATAAAAAGATTTGTTTCGTCTGTATAGTAAGGTTAATTTGGTCTGTTTAGCAAGGTTTGTTTTGTCTGTATAGTAAGGTTTATTTGGTCTGTAGAACAAGGTTTGTTTTGTCTATATAATTAGGTTCATTTTTACCGTAAGGTTTGTTTTGTCTGTATAGTAAGGTTAATTGGTCTGTACAACAAGGTTGTTTTGACTGTATAAAAAGGTTTGTTTGGTCTGCATAATAAGGTTTGCTTGGCAAGTAATAGAGGTTTTTCATAGGTTTTAGTAAAAATAAAGAATGGAAATGTTTAGGTGTGTGCAAGACCTTGAAAATGTTTTTCTTTATTTAAAAAATGCATATTTTCTGCGATCACACCTAGTTGTAAAAGATCACCTAGTTCCTAAAAGGCATCAACGAACAAAATTGTTAAGAAAACACTATGATTGGCAGAACATTGTACTCAACTTATTTAAAGATTAATTTCTTATAGTTTTTCTACTTCTATTTTTGGCCAAATAAGACTTTTTCCTTTACGCAAAAAATAAGCATACGGTATTTATTGAGTGAATGTTGTCTAACTTGTTTTTGTGATTTAAAAAACTCTAACACGGCTAGTATAAATCTCCATTTTGTCAGATGTGTAATGAAATAATGTTTACTATGTGAAAATAATGACGTAAATAGTTTTCCAAATTTTATGTTTCTATTTTATTTTCATATTTGCAAGGTAGTTTTTAATTTCCCAGCTAATGTATATTTATAGTTTTCCATTCATTTTATTATTTAGTTTCTGTGGTGGAAAAAGAATATATTGTTATTACTATTACTTTTATTTTTCGTCTCGCACACCCCTGCAGTAAAGTGTATAGAAAGGAAATAAAAGGGCTTTGCTGAGGATAAGTTATACACAGAAACACAAAATAATAATAATAATACAGCAATTAGTAAGCTTTAGCTTTAAGCAAGAGGTAACAAGCATAGGCCTAAGAAGCTCTGAATGTGCGGCATGCTTAGAAAGTGAAGCGAAGCTTGTAGGTGGCGAAAAAGGTCACCTGTTGGTCGAGGAAAAGATGAAAAAGGAAGATTCCTGAGGGATCGGTTGTTTCTTAGTGGCCATGTTGAATTCTGAAAGTCGACGTGGCCGAGCGGAAACTCCGTCTTCTAGTTCTTCTAATTCTGATAAGTCGTAGATGACACCAATTACTCAAAGAACTTTTATTAACCTATTTATAGTTTTGCAGATACAGTGATGTTCTTTGTTTTTATCTGAATTTGGCAAGTTTTGCATAAAACTTTTTTTAAATAACTTTCTGAAACGCGGACAATAGCTTAAATAGAACTAAAACTATAGAACCTACTCTGTAAATATTTTTAAAACAAGCCAAAAGGCAAAGAAATTTGGTACCAGATGAGAGCTGCCTATTATGTGTTCACTTGTATTTCAATCTGTCCTGTCAAGTAAGTTTGACGACTTAGTTTAGGTACTTTGAGCGGTTCAAATCATCCGCTTACTAACTATCCGTTCAATGGTGATCTTGTGATTCTAGATTGTATGAACTGAAATTTATAAATCGTGTGTCATGTCAACAAAGCAGAAATAGGTTGTGATAACTATTACTGGCAGTTAAAATAATTTAGATGGACAAGACTGTGCAAACTGTGGCTGCCGACTTTGGTATTTTAATCAAAAAACCAATTTTTAAATATAGCTTATGTAAATACTTTGATTTTGTATTATTATATTATTGGATATTGCAGTAAGTTACTTTACCTCAAACTTTAAAATATGAAATCTTAACCTTTAGCACTTAGGCGTGATGTATTTGTTCCTTAGGACTACTATATAGAGTCAGTAATTGACTCGAACTACATAAATGGTACCTGAAGTAGTGTTAAAACCCTCTGAGGATGATGAACATGTCATCGAAATTTATATAAGGGTAGCGTATTAACTTACAATTTAGTTGTTTAGTTATTGTTTTTGTTCCTTGCTTTGTGGTTTGGGTTTTTTATTCAAATCAGTGTGATTTTGTCGCCACAGTGCTCTTTTATTTGTTTAACCCCCTTTTTGGCCAAAAACCCCCAAAAATCAGTTTTTATTATTATTACTTAAACGGGAATTTTTAGAAAGATGCGTTTTTTTGCACATGGTAGGGTACATTAAGAGCTACAAATAAGCCAAATTTTCTCAAAATCGTTAGAGCCGTTTTTGAGAAATTTTGATTTTTCTATTTTTTTGGCCATTTTTTGGGGGTAAAACCCCTTAAAAATCAAAAATTTAAAAAAATGAAAAAACGCCTGGAGATAATTCAGAACTGCACCTACATACCAAATTTCATCAAAATCGGACCGTTGGTATGGTCTCCAGCTCTGTACACATCCTAACAGACACAACGGACAGACATCACCAAAAAAACACTTTTTTGGGTTCAGGGAGCACCAAAACAAATAATTCCACTAAAAATATTTTTGGGTTTAGGGAGCACCTACACAGATAATTCCACTAAAAATTTAAATTCAAAAATTTGGACGAAAACAATACTTTCTCCATATACTACGTATAGGGGGGAAAAAGTAAAAATGTATATTCTATCCAGGATTATATGGTTTATGATACTAGTTCATTGAGTTTTAAATATTTATTAAATAGATTGTCATTTTGTAGTTATATATTCTTGTTTAATGGTAATTATTTGTTATCCTTATTTAATTTATTGGACTTTTTAAATGGATGTCACTTGTAAAGAATCATGTGTACAAAAATAGTGTAATTTTACTCCTACAGATTTTTATATTGCATATGTTGACACTGTCTATTGCTATATCAAAATGTGCTTAACGACAATACAATTTTTGAATTTAGTGAAACATTTCTTTTTAAAAATTCTTACGATATAGTACAAAATTTTATGTTTATTTACTTATGTTTGACGTGTACTAGTGTCTCCGTGTTTGTGTGTTTGTATGGTATAAAAATACCAAAACAGCTTTAATGTAAACATTTTTCAATAAAATTTCAAGGAATGACTGCTTGACATAAGTTAATAGTATGAACATTTCAATAATTTAATTTAGAATTATCACTTGCTAAACTATTGTCATCGATAGAAACATAGAACATCAAGTATCCAAACAGATTATTACAAATATCATGATCTCCTGAAAAATTAAAAACACATAGAATTACATGTAACACAGATGTCGCCGGTAGACATACCTGTTGGTGGATGAAAATATAAAGAAAGAACTGGCCGGAGGCATCGGTCGAATTTCAGTTTTCTGGCTAGTATCTGACATGCGTCGAGGCAGAGCTGAAACCTTCCGTTTCACTTCTTCGGCAAAGTCATCGCCCACTAGCTTCTCTGTTATTACTAGTAACAGCAATCACCAGCTCAACCTTATGCTTAGACTTATATGTGTAAATATTATTCTATTACTTAGTATTAAAATCCCCTTGAACTTAGCTTGCTTTTGCAGGGATTCCAAAAAGTCCTGGAAGGGTAAAATCATGTTCAGTAGAATCTTGATAAATTAAGACCTTTGGGTCACCAAGATTACGTGTTTTACAATAAGGTAAGAAAAATTTTGATTCAGGTCACTTTCCTGAGAAACTATCAGCTCGGAGAATATCCGAGCGGGGGTTTTCTAAGCTGTTCTTATACATTCTATAATTATTTTTTAGAGCAGCCATTCTGGCTTTCCTTAGAATACATTTTGGTTTTGCAAAAGGTAATATACTAATTATCAACAACTTATGACCAAATGAACTAAAACCAAACAAATACAACAAAATACAGCAGCAAAGTTTAATGCAAGTGAACCATTACCTTTAAACACCACTAAATCATCCACTCAATAAAAAAAATCGTCTGTTAACAATGATTTTAATTTTTCCCTAAAACTGGTCTCATTTGAGCTATGTTTTACATCAGACTGTAACTGTTACATTGTTGTTATTGTTTACGTTTAATTTTTGACTTAAAACGTGACAATCATGTGACAAAATATTATAAACAAATTTCAATTCTAAAACTTAGTTTTTTTCGAAATTATCATACTTTGTTGTTATTGCACGCTATTCTGCTCACTGGATTGCTTCGCTGTCTGGCAGAAAGGTTTGTCTTTAGCTCACATGTAAATGCTACCGACACACGACGAGGGGCTTCATTATTACTTATACCCAGGCACAGAACTGAGATATTTAATAAATCTTTCACTGTGACGGCATGTAGGCTGTGGAACTCATTGCCTGAGAGTTTAAAATGCATCAATAACCGTGTTGAGTTCAAGAAGGCTTTGGGTTGTTGATTCTGCGACAGTTTTGGGTAGTTTCAGGCGCTCAGGTGGGATTTGAAGGCATGTTCTTGAATGTGTGTGTGTTTGAGAGTGTAAGTGTGTTTATGTATTATAGTGTAGCATAATTAACTTTTAGTTTTATTTTACTTAGTAGACAAATGTGTATATTTTTAGTTTTTATTCATTATGTTTTAGAAGTAATTATTATTTGTAGTTTTGTTTCTTCATTAATTTTTATTTGTAATACGAATTTTTATGTATTTGTGTATTTTTTTTTTCAAGGTTAAGTGTAAGAGAGGACTTATGGTCCTAACTTCGCCTCAATAAATAAAGATTATATTATTATTATTTTTATTAATTTATGGTACAATCTGAATCCCATGTAAAATTAACAATGAACCTGCCTTGTAGACAGATAAATGATACTGAAGGACATTTTTGTCTTGAGTTTCATGTTTATGATGCAAAATCTTGAAATATATTAAATTATTTTTTCTTAGTACCCAGGTCCCTAATTCTGTATAATAACCTACAGTACCTTTTAATGTCCGTTGGCGACCTCTTTTTGTCCTTTTGACAGGTTTCGGGATGTCTATCCCATCATCAGAAAATTCCTCGTTGATTAGAGGTTGTGAAAACATTAAAGTTAAAATATGTGGACACATTAAACGAAAAACATAGTTAACTCAATTAAGCCTCATACTGTCAGACTACCCAATTTGAGTGATCGTGGGGGCGTGGCACGTGAAAACGATCAATTTTGACAACTCTACTTGTAATGAATATTTCACCCACTAAAAACTATCCAATCGCAATAAATCAAAAACCGTTGGAAAGGTAATGATCTAAACTTTAATTTTTTATTTACAAGTTTTTTCTAAAACATATATTTACATACGTAATCATCGTTGCAGTTTATTAGTTTTCTTCAACAAACTCGGCGCCCGTCAATTCATCGGATTTCGTTATAAAACACGACGAAGTAACGCAACTTTCTTCTCTCTCTAAAGCCCGCCCACTACTTCTTCTAAAGTAAACCTAGATATCATTGGATTCTTCACAATTTCCCCTATCTAATACTGCCACCCAATCAAAAATCGGACAAATAGTTCTAAAGTTGTGCGGCGTTTTGTAGACCCTTGCAATTGGTCAGTTTTCCAACCAATAAACAGCGTTATTTATTACACGTGATATCTGTGTGACCACAATAATTTTTTAGAGATATTTTGGTATCTTTGTAAACATAATGCTTCAAGCTAACTTTCCCTGTAAACCAAATATGCTATATTTTAACAGTTTATCGTGTAGGACCGTGGGAAAGTGACTGCTAATACGGTCTCATCTAACGTTTGAATCTGAAGCCTAACGGACTTTTACAACATGGCTAGACATAGGAGTTTGCGCGAGCATCTTGTATAGATTGTACAGACGAGAGATTTCTATGTTTTTTCTCACTTTTGTTATTCAAATAATTCTAAGTCAAACACTTTTATGAAAAGATAATTTACGTATACAGTTCAATTCTTTGATTTATTCTCTACATTTTGTTATAATAATATTTCATTTTTGGGTAAGGCATATATTTCTAAATTACGTTTTAATCTAGGCCTAGTTTTGTTAGAAGTCGTGTAGATGGAACATAAAAACTCGTGTTTTCAAAATAATAAATTTGAAATTGATAAATGTTTTCATACAGTTCTATTTAGAACTAAATTATGAAACTGTTTTACGCTTACGAAAAAATTACAAAAAGTGTTTACTACTTGTTATGTACGCCTAAAGTTGAACATTTTCCTTTCGTTACTGAACATTTTTTGTTTCTTGAGCTAATAACTTTTACAATTTTACATCAATAAATTTTTTAATTGCATATATGAATTCTTTGAACCTTTCTCTACAAAAAAGGTACGGAACACTTTTGGATTGATATACAATTACTATATTTGGTGAATTTTTGAAAATATGCTTGCACACACACCGAAATGACTTGGCGTTGCAAAACATTAACATGGACAGTTGTAGGGTTAAAAACAATAAACAGACCAACAGTCGATGTGCGGTAGCCAAAGTGCACTCTTTAACTGTTTTTTTTTTTTTTAATGTGTCGTGTTTTATGTGTTCACATATTTTTATTTTAATGTTTTGACAACCACTAATCAACGAGGAATTCTCTGATGATGGGATAGACATCCGAAACATGTCAAAAATAAAAAAGAAGTCACCGATGGATATTAAAAGTTACTGTACTTTATTATATTTTTACTAGCTGAATACCCGTGCTTCGCTACTGGGAATTTGTTTTGCATCACTATGATACATATTGTAATATTTTTCTCTCATCTTTTATTGCATGAAAGTATATTATTACATAATATTTTCAATTAGTTTGGTATTTATTGTTCACTGGCTGGCCGTCAATCGTCTATGTCATGGTATTTGGACTGAATAAATTAAATCAATTTAAAATTAAAGAATTCAGAGTGAAGAGCGTCTTCTTTTTCAACCGCTAAATCTACAAACTGGTAAATCACAATCTTAGCTAGATGTTGTAGATAAGCCAGATACGTCTTTATGCGAATCCATAGATCGTGATAGTTTTGATCAGCTTACGTATTTAAATATTTTCTTAAAATAAATTAATGAGTTCCAAATTTCAGCTCTCTAGCTTTAAGGAAAGAATACCAATTAATATTTTTTTGTTTTTAAAGGTTGCTATCATATTTTCACCTCTTAGCACCAAGTAACAAAATGTAAAATTGATTTAGTTTTATATGTATCTTGTAAGTAATAAATGTACAAAACTTCAGCTCTCTAATTTTAAGGAAAGTATAACAAATAATATTTATTGTTTTAGAGGTTGTTACTACATTTCTACCCCTTAGCAGAACGTGACAACATGTAAAACTGGGTTATTTTTTATATGTAGCCTAAATGAAGTGCCTACATTTTCCTTGTACCAGAAGGGTAATTTTATGATTTCTTTCATTGTTTGTTTAAGTTTATAATATTGTTGAAATTATTATATAATAGTATTTAAGTTCAATTTGAATTATTTTAAGTTAATAAGTTGTTTAATAATTGTTTAAAGTTTCATATTATTATTTAGTTTTATTATAACTAACAGTTAATAGTGTTACCAATTCTTTTGTACAGGGAAAATAATGAATAAAAAAAAATGTATCTTCTAAGAAATAAATGTGCAAAATATCAGCTCTCTAGCTTTAAGGAAATTATAAAAATGAATATTTATTGTTTACAGGGGTTGTTATCATATTTTCACCCTTTAGCAGCACATAAAAAAATTTAAAACTTGTTTAATTTTTATATGTACCTCGTAAGAAATAAATGTACAATACTTCAGCTTTCTAGCTTTAAGGACATTATAACAAACAATATTCATTGTTTTAGGGGTTGTTTCAACCCTTAAAGGCCAAATATTTTAAAATCCGTTTTTAGTGAGCCTCTAACGCATATGAGGAATATGTGTACCAAATTTCAAGTTCCTAGGCAGTATTCAATTAGGAGTCTAATTTTAGGGGTTGTTACTACACTTTCACCCCTTAGCAAAACGTGACAAATTATAAAACTGGATTATATTTTATATGTATATTGTAAGACATAAATGAAAAAAAATCAGCTCTCTAGCTTTAAGGAAAGTATACAAATTCATATTTATTGCTTTAGGGGTTGTTACTACTTCAAACGGGGCCCGACATCAAACGAAAGGAGGAATTCTAACATTTCTCGAGTACTGAGAAAACTGAATTCAAAGTTTGACATTGATATTTTATAGATTTATGACGTTAAAACCAAGTGGTTAAAATATTTATTGACTCTAAAACAGGGGTTTATAATAATGTAAGAGATAACGATTTGACCGGACCTAAAAAAAATGACGCTATGTCCAAGTTGACGCATTAGCCAAGGCCGTTAAAACCAAGCTTAACTGTATTTACAAAACTGACACGAAAATGGTGCCTTCTAGGGAATATTTGACAGATATTGACCCTGATTTGTTACGTAGATTAATATGTGATCTTTATAATGACTCGGTAATAATTCCTTGTAGGTTAAACTTCAATTTTTTTAATTTGAACAAATGCAAGTCAAAATAAATTTTTTTAGTAAGAAGTCTGTTTAGAAGTGATATCCATTTCCGGATACCGGTGTTCATCAAGTGTGTCTCCTATTCCAGGACTTTTTGGCAACCGATCTATATGAAAAGTTGTAATTCAAATCAACATAAGGCTAGGCAATATATTTAAAATGAAAAGGGATTATTTAAAAAAAGGGGAAAAAACTGTTTACATTTTTATTACTACTTAAATGTATTTTCCACACAGTAAAATTGAAATAATTAGATTTAAAAAAGTATAAAAAAAAACATGTATTTCTTTTTAAGACTAAAAATAATTTATAATTCTAAGGAAAAATGAATTTTAACTAACCAATACTATTGTTTGTGTAGGTTTAGAAATGGCCACTATTACTTACTACTAATAAGAAGACAGACTGGTATCAAACTCACTAAACTACTGCATTGTAAAGTTAACACTTTGAGCACCACACATGAACTACTGTATTTATGGGTTACCATGTACTTGATTTCTAAATGTTATTTATAATTCAGATGGGCAGTGTATGGCTGCGAGACCTTGAAAGTAACAGCTACAGTCCTTACAGATTTTTGTGAATCTCGGTCTGAGAAAGATCCTAGGAAACTAGAGGTTAAATAAGGTCACAAATGAGATCTTGTAGAAAGTTACTGATCAATTTATTATAGATCTGGATATCCAGATGAGCAAAAAGAAGTAGGTGGGAAAAAGCTTCAGAGAGAGTAAAGGCGTCTGAGAGAAGAATGCTTTGGATCGGATTCTCCGGAGACAGGCGAGAAGAGGAAGGTCCAAGGAGACACGGGCAGGATCTGTCCGGACTATGGCTCTCGTATTTTCCGAAAAAATATAAAAGCCTTAACAAATGACTTTCACTTCTTCATTGATTGTAATAGTTTATTATATAACTATAAGGCTTTTGTTGGTTTTGAATGTCAATCTATGGTTTCTAGTTTTACTTTTAGTCACCAGAGTTCAGCAATTTGTCTGTTACAAATAATATGACAAAAATTAAAATGGTACATCAACAAAGTAACCCATATGATATTTTCTAGGGGGTATGGGGATTAAGGAGCACCCTCCTCCAATCTTACGGAAAAAAATTTTGAAAAAATCTTTCGGGTCCAGGGGAAATTTTTTACCTCCTCCAGAAAACTGTTAAAATTTGGGAAGCCAATTCGGCTGTTTAGGTGAAATATTAACCCACACAGCTTTGTGCCTTTACACTGCCAATAAATACCAAAGGCACAAAGCTACACCACGCCTTGAGGCCTTACCAAGTAATGCCCCAGTAGCTCATGCTTGAACTCTTGTAAAAGATAAAATAAGTATGAGTACATTAAGATTTAAAAATATTCTAGTTCTAAACCACTTCTAAGTAATACTGACTTTTAAATAATTATCTTAAAAGAACAATACCTGACTATATTTATTAATATACATATTTTCCTTTTCTTGTATTAAGGGAGTCCATTCCCACGAGTTGTTTCTTTCCCCTGCTACTGTATTTTGTTCTTTTGTTTTTAGTTGGTGTCGGTGTTAAACTTTGTGAATGAGAATGTCATTATGAGTGGAAAGTGAAAGTGTGTTGTTTTATCTTTAAATCAAAAATGGGAAGCAATTAAACGATTATACGGAAGTGATTCAATAAGAAAAGTGGCTAGTGATTTAAGAATTGGGGAAGTGATTGTCCGGATTAGAGGCAAAATAAATCGGAAATTGAAAAATGGGTATCTCAACGGTATTCCAATAAAGAAGATGCTTGGCAAACAATTAAAAAAAGCGAGCATGAAAAAACTTCAGAGGCATTATTTTTGTGGTTTTTATTACAGTAGCCAATTTTTTTCATTTGAGTACATTACCAAACCTTCTTTGTTTATTTAAAACTATATTATGTAAAGCCAAATAAAATAGATTTTAAAGTAAGTATGGCTCCAAATCAGCCTATAACTACGTAAATGACGCGGGAACTTTCAACTCTATGGTTTTTTCATGGCCTACCGTATTATCCGAGGTCTGCCCAGTCCCAATTACCTCGAATAATCGAGGTTCTACTACAGTTTTTTTATTGAAATTAAAGTTAAATACAAATTTTTTGATGAATAAACATTTTTCAGCTTTTCAAAATTAAAACATAAGTATATAACTTTCGCATTGCTAAACAATTCATAGCCAGATTTAGTCAAATACATTGGTTTATATTAGATAAAAATCACAAAAATAATCTTATTGGTTTAGACTCACAAAATGTAAAAAAGGTGACAACATTTTCATACCCAGAGCAAAGCTGACTACATATGCAAAATTTTACTCTGTAATCGTACCTAGAATTTACAACCAACTTCCAGAAAATATTAAAGCCTGCACACATATAAACAAATATTTAATTCTTTTAAAAAGCTGGCATTTGGGCATGGATGGTGAATATCCGTTAGAGGTTGTGATATAGAATGGAATACGTTATTATTTTTGGATGCATGGAAAGTGAGTGTAAGAAATGTGATAATGGTACTAGGTGGACCTTTTTTTGTATACTATTGTGTTTTGTTTGAATATTTTTAACTAGTACCTAGGTATGTGTATACATGGAAATGAGAGAGAGTGTAAATGAATATATTATGGTATGTGAGTGTATGGTTACGTATGTGAAAATTTAACTAGTATATATTTATGTAATAAATTTAAATGTTTAACTGTCACAGAACTTATAAACTATTTCTTATATTTATAAAATTTGTAATTAGTTCTTAATTCACTTTTAAATTATTAAGAATTTTAACTTCTCCCGATGACCCCTTGATATCTTTTTTTCAATCAAATCTTTCGAAAAATGCAGAACAGGCATACCAATGGAGGCTGCATTATTTCATTCCTTCTTTTTTTTGTCTTTTATTGTCATTTTTTTATCTCAAGTATTTAGGATTTAGAAGTATGTTTTTTTTTTGTCGCTAGCCCAAATATTATAATTTCATATATCAAGTTGTATTGTTTTGTTTAGTTTTTTTTAAAGTGCTCTATATTTTTCTTCTTTTTTTCTAGATCTTGTTTGCTTGTTTTTTTTTTTGTATTGTAATGGAAGAAATGAAAAAAAAAATAATCAGTAAGTTTTTGTTTTAGCTTCCCCACCTTTACAGTACCTTTCTGTCACGCTCCCCTCACCGCTTCACTTCTAAGGTAAACCATTTTCACTGCGCTGTCAGTGAGTGAGTGCAGTAAAGTGTTCAATGGAATAAATTATATCCTGCGCGTGTATCAAAGTAATTGTTTCGTTCTTTCTTTGAGTTGGCTTGTGTGATTGTATATGTGTAGTTTGTGTAAATATATAATTGTTAATAGTTTTCAGTGACTTTCTCATCACTCTATTTAATTTTAGAAAATAATTTGTATATAGGCCTAAAATTTCATTTTGCTTTGTACTCTTTTTATTATCCACTGATTACGGTAGGCTACTATTACTAGTAATTGATTACTATTGGTAATGCATAGCAACCATATGTGCTATATAACTGTTGATGTTATTTACCACCAGCAATCCTTTTGAAGTTGTTTTCAAATTAAAGTTTGTACAAGTTTGAGTAGCCTACACAGTGTGCTGCCTCAATGATATCATGTGAATGTATAAATATAATAAATAATTGTCTGCGAGGGTTATATGTTTTGTTTTTGTGTTGAATGTTTCAAAACGAGTTTTTTTATCACCTGAAGATGGATGATAAAATGTCCGAAACAAGTGTCATGTAAACTTGATTTTGAAGACAACTTCAAAAAGAATGCTGTCGGTAAAAAAAGACATCAAAAGTTAAAATAATTTAACTAGGCCTATTCATCAATAAATTTGTGTTTTATTTCTTGTAAAATTATCAATGTTTCGCATACTTTATCTCACATATATTTTTAGTAATCTTAAAATACGTTTTAAGCTATTATTTGTCCAATTTATTATTCCAAAATCCTTATCATCAAGATTCTTAAAAAAATACTTGTATATCAATGAAAAATTTCGGTATTTAAACACAAACAAAACATTTGTATAACATTAAGTAACGGGGTTTTTCACAAAAGTTACTAGACAAAATTTAGTTTTGACAATGACGATACTTATAACAGATCGGGGAAAAGTATTTAAGTGATATTTAGATTCATACCTACAATTCACGTATACAGGTACACACAACGAATGAATGGGGGTGTGATACAAAACCCAAACCCCGTTAGTATCACAGTGCATTTATTTCAGGAATTAAGTACTTGTAATTCTGATAGCTCACTAAATTCATCACTGAAGCCATTCGAAATCATTTCTAGAGAACAACAATAAAACTACCATTATTTCTGATAGATCACCAAATCCATCACTGAAACCCTTTGAAATCATTTCTAGAGAACAACCATAAAATTACCACTAATGCTGACAGATCACCAAATCCATCACTAAAACCCTTTGAAATCATTTCTAAAGAACAACAATAAAATTACCATTATTTCTGATAGAGCACCAAATCCATCACTGAAACCCTTTGAAATCATTTCTAGAGAACAACAATAAAATTACCATTATTTCTGATAGATCACCAAATCCATCACTGAAACCCTTTGAAATCATTTCTAGAGAACAACCATAAAATTACCATTAATTCCTCTGGAAATATTCAATAATTTGATTGTAAACATAATAATATTTGGGATTAACGGTCAGAAATATAACGTACGGTAGAAAGTGACGACCACAAAACAAATTTGTTTTCCGTAAACGGTATCTACTCAGTTTATGAATGATCTTTTGTCACTCAAAGACACCCGATTCTAATATAATGGCAATTAAGGTAAAGTCCGGCCCTGGTCAGAAGGGCGACCCGACTCGCATGTGTGGTGATAAAAGTGTTAACAAACTGCTGTAAAGCTACAGCAACATACCTTGGTTTTCATTCGGTTCTTCATAATAATCCTCACTATCGCCAATTTCTAATCTGACTTTAGTGTGACTCCGTGCTTCTTCATCCTTAAGAGACCTGTAACAGGCAAAGAAATACATCACTCGAGCAAATAAATACAAAATCTCTCAAATTATTAAATTCTGGTAGTCAGTTTTGAGGATGTAGAACATGACTCTTTGGTGCTTTATATTGACAAGTTTTAATTGGAAACAATATTTTTAAATATTATCAAAGAAATTGATTGAATCAAGTTTTTAAATGTCTGTTTTAAGAAACATATTGAGATAATATAATGAATGCCAATTCAAACCATCCAATAATGCAACAAAAAAAGTGTCTTTGTGATACAAGACTAATAGATTATAGCTACCACTAAAAAAGTCTGCTCATAAACAAAATTCAGAATTCTGTACATTGTCAGAAGTTTTGCGGTATTTATATTGAAGAATGTTTATCGTGAAACTGGCATTCAGAAAACATTAATTGACAGTTAAGATCTATGGTTTTTTGCTACTTTGGTTTTAGAGCAAGGCGTTTCCTTTCAGGCTTGATTGGTGGTTTACCATGCTTATATTGAATCTGTGTTGAGGAGCTGTGGGGGAGTGCTGATGATTTACATAAAGTATTCACACCTTAAAAATTTCTAAGAACTATTACTGGGATAGGCAGAGAAAGAAGCAATCTACTTTACTTTTTTTTAGAGATTGCAATCTACTTACGCCACGGCTTTATGTATATGAAATTTTGGTCTGGGTCCACAAAAATAAAACAAGCTTTGTAAAAAATGTTTTAATAATTTTTATAGTTATAAGTAAATAAAATTACAAATTTCCATGCCATCGTCTAAAGCCGTTTGAAAATAGTTCATAGTATAAATATGGGAGTAAAAGTTTTTAAATGTTTGCCACAAATAAATTATATATAAGACTGGTGAACTTGCAGCTTTTAAAAATGTTGTAAAGGAGCAAGTTAAAAAATCCTATTATAGTGCAGATGAATATTTAAATAATCAAAAGAATAAATTGTAATCTCTCAATGTAAATGACTCTGCACCTATTATTTTTTTATGTATTTTGAGCAATAAATATATGTCTATGTCTAAGAGCTGAACACCATTTTTCAGATAAGTGAAAACAGTTATAAAAATAAAACAGTAAGAAAGTAAATACGAAGAATAAAACTTAAATAATACAACATTTACAAATGTCAACAGGAAATATTTTGGCAAAATTTACTTTGCTGATGAAGAAACATACAAAATGAAGCAATTTGTTAAGAAGTATATTGTGAGAACAGCTTCTAACACAAACAACATTATAAATAATACATTGTACAAGAATATATAAGACAGCAAAGTATATGATTAAAATGGAATCTAACAAATAAAATATAAATCGTCGCCATCTTCAGTGGTACACAAGCTACAGTAGTAAAACTGTAATAGTTAAGTTTGATTGTTATACGTTATCGTTGAAACAAGTTTGATTAATTAAAAGTATTATTTGGGAGAATCTGTGTTCAATTTTATTCCATCAAGTACATTATCTCACAAGTCGAGCTGAAACAGGTGATACAGGACGAAAGGTAAACAGAAGATTATAGTTAGGATATTGTGTCTTATAAATACAATTAGAAAGAATCAAACTACAATTCATTTATCCTTTCAACAAATTTTACATTTTGCATAGGACAACTCAAATATTGATTTACAGTAAATAATATAAAATATAGAGACACCAAGAGATAGGCCTTTACTATAACAATCAGTAAATATAAAAACACAAACCCACACACACAAATACTTTAGAAAACCACAATAATTTAACATTTATAACAGAAAAAATTTATAGATTAGATTTACATATTACATTTGAAAACTAATACTTGTTTGAAGAATACGATCATTGCTATAAAATGCATTATTTACTAAAACAATTTCACTAGTTTTAAAATTTCGACGTTTATTTTAATTTATTTTACAGGTAAAATACAAACATTGTGTGGCCGCAGTAAAAAAAAAGAAGAAGAGCCTTCTACGCAATTCATTTACTAAAAGAAGGACACATTCTGCAGGAAATGAAAGAATCTATGAAGTTATTACACCAGTGCAACAAAGAAAGTCGTCAACTTTTTCGTTCGAAAATTATACAAACAGATGGTAAAAGTCAACGCAATTACTCGTCTAAAAAATAAAGTTGAAGGAGAAATATTCTAAACTGATCCCGTGGACTGTGATAACTGTTGCAAGTGGATCTGAACATGTCCATTGCAAGAACTGTTTACACAACCTATCCGACTTTCTATCAGACGTTCATGTAAGTTTCCTTGTATTACGAAGTGAGGCTCTAATTTTAGTGAGGGGGTCACAAACATACATCACAGATTATATTTGAGTCTATATAAACATCTATTTTATTTGATAGTACTAAATACATTTAATTCTACACTGTCTATTAACTACAATAATAAACCTTAGTCTAAATCTTAAGCTTTACACAACGGGTAAAACTGAATACAAATTTCTACTCCCCAAAAATGAATCCTTTTAAAAATGTATATCCCAATAGATCAACCCACAGAAACTGATTCTAACCCAGAATTTACATAAAACAACTGTCCCTTTAATATCCACAAACTGTGCCCTCACCTTTACTCTGTCCCGGTGGCTAGCTCAGCTCCTTTGGCCTGACGTCCACCTGGGACACCTCACTGAAATAGCCTCTCTGGCCTCTCCTTGACGCTCACACCGGCGTCTACACCCCGAAGACCCCGGTCTTCCAAGATTTCTCTTCTCGCCCAAGAACTTTTCCCAAAAAACCTCCTATCTAATGTGATCTCCCTATTTAAAAACTCTTGCCCCCACTCAGTTTTCCCCGTCTAGTCTTACTTTGATTTTAGCCTACTTAAAAATGCAATTCTGCGATTTAAATAATTTCTAATTTTACATAACTACCTACTTTATATTATATAATTGTGCAACTCTGGTATTGTTAAGTTGTTGGCTACTCATTCCATTTCGTAACACTTGCATGTGTTAACGCTGTCTAAAGATTATTTCAACATGTACAGATAATACATCCCTGGAATTAATATTTCAATCTGCACAAACTACTTACTCTTCTTCTTCCAAATTTTCTTCATCCTCTAAATCCCCTTGTTCATCACCACTCTGCTCGCATTCGTCTCCCTCGACCATGTGATCTACAGGAGAGCCACTGTGTGATTTTTGTTGTTTTTCCGCCTAGAAGACAAATATTCCAAATAGAGAAAAATAAATGCTCTTCTGTACCACCCCCTCCCCTAACCATAATGTAAAACATATTTAGTGATAACCGTTTTCAAATCTTTATCATTCATGATAAAGTATTTCATAAAATGATGTTTGTTTTATTTATATGATATTTAGT
>JAGFPH010000174.1:606055-617814 GCA_018207615.1 Philaenus spumarius | reverse complement strand
GTTTTATTTATATGATATTTAGTGGCTTTAACAAGAAATGATGTTTGGCAGTAACTTTTTAATTTTTGTAAATGTTTGTCTTTTATTATTGATTGTAATTATTGACTGTCTTATACGAATACGAATTACGAATATCTTACTACCAACAGATGAATAAATAAAGGAAATGAAATGACAGTATAGTTTGAAGTTGAAAGTAAGTAAAACAATTTATTACTTCTTCTTCTGCTTCTTTCTCGATGGCGGTCAAGGATTCGGCATCGGCTAAGTTGTCGACAGCAATGGCCAAGAAAACATTTAGCAAGATATCTAAGGTTTTGTTAAGGAAAATATTAATAACCATTGTAAGGAATTATGCTAGTTATACTAAGGCGGTGAAATCTTTCTGACAGACAAGAAGTACAGCGTAAAATAACAACAAAATTTGATAGTTTTGAAAAAAAAATAGAATTGAAATTAGTTTACAATATTTTTTTTGTAATACATTACATTATACAAAAAAGTATATTATACATTTCAACAGTAGTAAACATTGACAACAATTCAGAAAGGTATTTAAAGGATACAGTTACCACAGATGAATAGAATGATGAAGTAAATACAAGCCAAGATGCCGTACGAAGATGGCGGATCTCCTAACTTGTAGGCTTTTATTCCATCATACATTACAGTGTTCCAATCTTCACCAGTTAAGATCTGAAACATGATATTTCATTTTCAAATTAATACTTGTTCGTGTTTCATAATTCTACAAAATTTAGATTATTTAACCCTCCTGTGTGATATAAACTGTATTATGTAGTATTAAATTGTTTCTTCCTGTTAATGTCACATAAGAAAATAAATTTCACCAATGAAAACATAAAATTTCTCCCTTTATGGCCTACTATCATTACTTTAACGCGACTGACAAAATTCATTTTCCTACATGTGCTGCAATCTATTGGCTTTAAAATGAACTATTTGCACTATTGATAGGAGGCTGCTAACACCAGAAAACAGAGAGAACAAAATTGTATTAACAGCGTTCACGAACACAAGTTTTTGTCCGAGTGTGTTGGTAAACATGGCCGATTCATCGCAGTAGTATGCGGAATTTTTCTTCTCACTATGTGGATAGATCTTAATTTATGTAATCCTTGTGAAATAAGAGAAATCTTGCTAAACAGAGAGTCAGGTGATTAATGTGAAAACGAATATTCTAGTGATATTTGGACTGACAATAAATTCAATTCCATCATTTATGATGGGTTTCTCCGTGCTTTGGTATTTACCGCAAATAAATTTTAGAATGGACTACAATAAAACATTTTTTATGCTTGTAAAGATGTTGTTAGTGAACTCAAAATTAATGTAATAAAGTATGTTTGTTAAATGTTGATAAAATGTGTTTATGTGATGACAAAAAAATAAATGAAAATACAAAATTATAAAAAAGTGAATTAACTTAATAAAAATAATATTTATTCCTACAGATTGTGAAGTGTTAAATCATAGAGATAGTGACTATATGAAGTTGATTGACATAAATAAAGCTTAATAAAGTAACCGAGTCTGAATGTGAATTGGGATTTACGGTATGTTAATCCCAAAAAGGTTAACTAGCTTTCTTGAACCTCAATTATACACAAAAATAAATTATACTCAGCAATTAAAGTACAATTTTGTATTTGAAGTCACTCGATTACGACTCTAGCATTTATATAGAGGGTGTCAATTACATCTGGAAACAGATAACTTTTTAACAATGACTGATAGAAATAACAAACTTTACACATTATTACTGGTGAAAGTAAACTACATTAACAGTTAGTGATCGGCTACCCCTTTTGGGGTACTGCCCACCACAGGGTTCAGAAGAAATTGTTTAATGGCAGCCTATGTTGTGTTGTACATCACTTTAAACACCTAGTTTTACTGAAAGTAAAACCTGTAAAAAGCAATAAACCTTAACTCAAAAAGTTGATCCAGTCAAAAACTATTGTTGTTTACAGTTTTAATATGAAAATTGAAACGTACGAGGGTAGTTATTTAAGTAAGAACCGATTCCGCATCATGTTTGCGCAAGGTGTCGGGTAGCGTTGATTCAAGTCGGCCAATCTTCCACTACTCTGCCAGTACGTTTCAACTCTCTGTCTGTGATTGGTACTCTGCTTTATTTGCTGCCATAATAATGAATAATTTTGCAGACTGTGAAGTGGGTTCTTCAGTTCGGTTTTTAAACATAAAAAACGTCCGTCCTACTGTAATTTACTGAACGTTGTAGTGTATGGGGAAGATGTATTGGGTGATGGAAATGTGCGTAAGTGGTGCGGACTGGTCGATGGAGGAAGGACGAATGTTCTTGATGAAGATCGATTAGGATGGCATATTGCCAATCGGTGAAAAGTTGACACAAACAAATAATGAGAAAATTCATCAAAACTTCACTATTGACGAGCTTTATCAAATTTTCGCTCAAGTTCAAGATCAGTAATTAAAGAAATTGTTTCTGACAATCTACACGAAAATTTGTGCAAGACGGATGGCACATTCTTTGTCATTTTTGGAAAGCTATGCCCAGGATGATGATGAGTTCATGAGTGGGATTGTGACTTGTGATGAAACTTACTACACTCCAGAGACAAAATGACAATCCAGAGAATGGCATCGTTCAAATTCTCCAACAAAACCATGAAAATTCATACAACAACCAACGCGGAAAATCATGGCCATAGTTTTCTGGGGCATTATTTTGATAAACTTCCTGCCAAGAGCAATGACAATAAACGCTGAGAGGCATTGTGAAACGCCATTCAAACCATTGGTGGGGGTGTCATTCTGCCTCACTACAATGTTTGGCCTAACATTGTGAAAATGACAACACAACTGGACAAGTTTTGTTGGAAATTACTGGACCATCCACCCTACAGTCCTGATTCAGCCCCCTGAACCTTTCATAGTTTTCCAAAACATTAAACTTTCTGTGTGAAAAGCGATTGGAGAATGATGAAGTGTTGAAAGAAACTGTTACCGCCTGGTTTAAGGTGCAAACGGCAGAGCTCTTAGATGTCGGTATCCAAAAGCCGGTGCCACGACCTAACAAGTGTTCAGATATTAATGGTGACTATGTAGAAAAATAAAATAAAGTTCATAATATCATTTCCTATAAAAATTGTGATCACAAATTAAGTTTTTCTTGTTTGATAACGCGGACGTCAAAAATCCGAACTGTCAATAATCCGGATTCTATTCCGGCAAAAAAAGTGTTGATGTGAATATTTGTCAAAAGTGTTGAAACGATAGACTTGGCAGGGGTCGTAATTAAAAATATTAACATTTAAAATAGCATTTACATGCTTGCAGATGCTTGGTATACTTTCACCAAAAGCAACTTAACTTGCAAAGTGCCTGGACTAAACAATAGCCTGAGAACAAAGTGATGGTGAAGCAATGCAAATGATAACAACAAAGACTGCGGTGTAAACGAAGTGGCAGAAATATGCAGCACGATCTCGGGATTTGAACAATGCAACTAAAATGATGCCAGTGAGTAACATAAACTATCCTGAATACAAGATTTTGAGCGACGAAGAAATAGCTTCTGAAGGGGACGCTATTTGAGGATCTCAATAGTTGAGTCGGATGGGGCAATTGAAGATGAAATTGAAGAGGCAGTGCCGACACATTCGAAAGCTTTTATGGCAGCAGAAATTCTGATGTATTGGCTTGAGAAACCAATTTAGAATACACCAACCCAGCTCATTCTATTCACCCAAAACCAATCAAAAATTTGGCTCCAAAAAATGAACTACTGCAGTCCAAAAATCAACATAAGACTTTTTAAAAGCTCTGACAATTTATCAACTGTTCAGTATTTTGTTAATATATTTTTTTTAAATGTTAATAAAAAAATACAGGCGATTGTTTACTATACTGAAAAAAGTATAGGTGATTATTTATTATACTGAAAAATGAAGGTGATTTTTTACTATATTGAAAAAATATAGGTGATTGTTCACGATGCTAAAAAAATGTAGGCGATTGATTACTATACTAAAAAATATAGGTGATTGTTTACTATATTGAAAAACAGGAGATTGTTTACTATACCTACTGATTAATAAAAATTAAGAATATTATTATAAGCAAATACTAGTAAGGAAAAGCATAAGTTTACCTAGCATCTGCTTTAAAAATAAGGTTATGCTTGGAGCAAGTCAGGCTGATGCAATGGCAGATGAAGATGATTCAATGTATTTTTATTTTACTATAATTTCCCTACCCTATAAAGTGAGCGGAATCAGTACCATTTCAAATAGTGTGAGAAGTTGGTATTTTCCTTAAAATATCAACTCGTTTATGAACTTGTTCAGGATTATTAAAATATAATTTTAAATCTTGTTTTAGGTTTTGTGAAACTAACAGTTTTGATAAAATTGAGCACGAGTAACCTGGAATACTGTGAGGAGACTCTGCCAAAAGCTGTCGAAGTTGCTGCGTGGCTTGTCGCTGTTACTCTCGAAGTTGAAGCGACCTCCAAACACTTGCATCCCCAACAGGGCAAATATTACAATGAATAGGAAAAGTAGAAGCAACAGCGACGCAATGGACTGTATCGAATTCAACAGTGATGCGACCAGATTGGACAATGATCTCCAATACCTGAAAACAAACAAAAATTGTTAATTTGCGATACGAAGAATATTTATTCAGTACTTCAGTAAGTGCTTTATTGCATGGGCAAAAGTCAAAAGTGTACTAAAAATACAAAATTGTTACATTTTTAAAGTAAGAGTAGCCACTTAAAATAAGAGCTTTGAATCTGCTTTCAGACATCTATTTATAACTGTTAATGCTAGTTGATGAAATAATTATTGCTGGTTCATAAAACTACTCGTATTAAGAATTACTCAAGCTACTGTAAAGAGTAACAAGGACTTGTATTACCTATATAAGTAAAGGTTTTTTAATGATATGCTGTACAATGAAAATGCTTATTCAAAATTGTTCAACTGTTTTAAAGAAAAATTATGGATTGGGTATAAAAGTAACTCTTACCTCAAACAATAGAAAAGATAACAGAGTTATTTAAATAAGTAATAAGCCAACTACTATTTACGATTATTATTTATCACGCTCGGCTTAAATAGAACAGAATAGAAATAGAAATGTTTTACTATTGTTAAACTGTCATAGCTGCAATTTAAATAGTCAGTAATAATTACAAAAATACTTCACAAAAACAAAAAACAGCGAAAACTAAAAACCCAAGTCATTTATGTCTGCATCTCCTGGTCACTGTAGAATGACTTGCCTTTCGACCACTTTTCCACAACTCATGTAAAATGTCTCATAGAAACCAATCTAGCATTTTCAGGGAGCCTATTAAAAAAAGCAACACCAATATGTTTATGGCTGGTTTGGGTTTTACCAAGGGTTGTTTCACAAATATGTGAATAACAATCACTTAAAAAAATTAAATATAAATGGATTTACTACGGATTTACATACAGGAGATTTAATGTGCACAGATAATTATTGGGGAGGTTACAAGGGTAAAAATAAAGAAAAACGTTCCTAAAAACATATGTTCGGAAACAATTCTTTTACCAGCTATTCTCCATTTTGATTTTTACTAATAATAATAATAAAAGTGTGCTTGTTGCAGTACATACAAGACAAAACAAATAATTAAAAGAAATACAACATAACTAACCAAAATATAACTCATACCACAGTAAAATTTCACACTTACAGCATGACCTGCACAACGTCTGCCAGGATGGAATTATTACAATGAATAAAAAAGAAGAAAGCGAGAGAAAGACAAAGCTAAGAAAGGCGGATAAGCAAGAAGACAAATAAAAAAGAAGTTTTAATAATTAAACTCTGAAATAAATGCCTTCCTTTACTTGAGTGCACTTCTCAAGAAATTCACTAAGCTAAACCAGTTTTCCTCATTCAATATCCTTATCAATCTGTCTCTTCAATCCTTGTCATACTCTTCAATCCTTTGAAAAATATGAGTTTAACCAGGAAAGGAGTAGCGACGTACCGGTACGTCATTTTTAGTTCGACCGAAAGGAGTAACGACGTACCGGTACATTTTTTGATGCAACATGAATCATCTGTTGTTTTATTAATATTAAACGACAATAAGAGTTTTATTATGGATGTTTTGTCTTCTTTGGTGTGTGGAGAGGAGTAACAACTCATCACAGTTTTTTCAGTATTGTGGTGGGGCACTTTAATCTGATTCGGTAATCACAACCATTTCTGTCACCGTCACAACTGTTGTAGACTGCAAGCACTCGATGGCGTGGGCAGTAACTACCACAGTCCTTACTTGTGATAGGTTCTCACAAACATAGTACAACATAAACCACCCGAAAAAGGACCAAGTTGAACCAAAAACTGTTTTTCCATATTTTGGACATCCCCATATTGAACGTCTTCTTCATGTTTGAATTGATGAATGTATCAACAAATAAGGTCCCTTTTTTCGATTTCAGGATAAATTTTATCAGATGATATCAGATAAATTTTCAAGAGTAATTATACCAAGAGGCGACAACTCTGTGTTCACCCGTGTTTTGGAATACTTCATAGAAAGAAAAACTTTTAAAAATGTAGTTTTTGCTTTTTGTGCCATTTCAGTCCAAAAATAACTCACTATGTACCGGTATTAAAGGTATTGATTTTGTAACTAAATATATCTGTTTTTAACAAAATTTTATACTTTGTTTTTACTCCTGAGTGTAATTTTTATGTATATGGACCCTACTCCTGTGAGTACTGTTGTTGGTGACGTACCAATATGTCATTACTCCTGAAAGGGTTAAACTAATAAATTCTCGCCTATATTTGTTGTCAATATACGCTGCCTCCCTAAGATTACAATCAAGTTTATTATAGATATTATACCCCTCAGATCTTCTTATCCGCTCTGTCCATGAATTCATCGCCTCTTCTCCCAATTTTTCTAATATTTTATTTCCCTGTCCACTTTTATGTATATTATAAAAAACTAAATCATACTGCTTCTTATCCCCCAATTCAAACCAAAATTTAGCCCAAGAAATGTTTCTTTTAATGACATTCTGCCTAAATAGTTGTTTTGGTAATCTATTGTCTGTCATGCTTACACTCTTAATTATATAGGTATACAAAAAATATAGAATGGCTTACTAACAGATTGAGTTGAAATTTTGCACAGTACTCATCAATGAAAAGACCTAGATTATAATATAATAAATAATTGTTTCAACGATTTGTTTCAAAATTACGACTGTATCAAAATTTTAAATGGGAATAACTCAAAAACCAAAGCAATTTTTTTAAGAGGATTTAATTTCCTGTCAAATAGTATAACTAACAAAATTATCGAACAAACGATAACAGTAAATCGGTGCGACTACTATGAGCAAATGAGTCATCACATAGTACACATTTTACTGATAAAGACCTTTTTCTAATTTCTGTATGTAGTTCTAGTTAAGAAATGAAAAACATCAGTAATACCTATGTATTAAGTACCTAACAAAATGTGCATTCTGGTAACATAATAATTAATAATAAATACAGTAAGTATTAGAACACCAGCTGTTTGGTCAGCTGATTGTAGCCAGCCAAGAATCATTAAACTGCCATTCATCAACTGACACACAAATATTGTTTCAGAAATTTGGCAGTATGTGTTTTTTGCAGGGAAGATTAAATAAGATAACTGCTTTACTTGCAGCAGAAAACACACTTTGTGTGTGTATGTATATACATCGTAAACAAACAACCTATTAGGCGGATCTTGCGGATCTTTGTTCCCTTTCATTTCTTATCTATTTTCCCAAAAGTAATTATTTTTTTGTGGATTTTTTCCCCTGCCAACATTTTACCAGCTCAGCCTCAATTTCCCCCCCACCTCGTTTGGACATATTCTGCACCTCTGTATTTGTCTACGCATATCTGTAGCCACTTGTAAACATAATACTATTTCGTCAATATAGATAGGGTTCTTAACAAAAGAATAACATTGTATCTTTTTTAAAACACCTGACTAAGAATAGACCAATTTCATTTTATATTCTCTTAATCTATATTGCGACTAGCCTATTCATTGATAAAACTTACTTTGTGACTTTGAAGACTCTGAGCAGGCGAACACAACGCAACACAGACACGCCCAAAGATGGAATGAGATTAGTTCTTGTGAGCACCATCTCACCGATACTTCCGATCACAACGAAGCAATCGAAGCGGTTGAACAAGGAAACAAAATACCCCTGTAAAAGTATAAAACATCATCACTTAAAACTCCTTTTTTTTCATTATGGAATAGTCTCTGGATCACTGAATTTAATATACAGTATTAAGTTTATAAATACTTTCATTTGTGATCCACTTACTGGTAATTTATACTGCCGCAGTTTCGGATGTTTCAAGCATCCATCCCACTTTCCTCAAAGGACTATAATTAGGAAATTCAAATAATTAAACATATTGCAGCTTCCAACGGTTACAACAGCTCAATCATCGATAAATTAATCAGGAAACACAAGAACAAGGAAAATCTTGTTTTCTTCACATTGCCCAACAAATAAAAAAACGAGTGTTGCATTGGAGTTGATGTTTTTCAGTTGGCTAGTATAGCTGAGACTGTCGTATGGATAACACGGCTTATGGACGCTCTGTACTGCAGGGTGAACGTGGAATCCAGTGTAGCATAATTCAGAAAAAGTTTGTGTCTACAGTTTATGGCAACTTCCTAAACCAGACGTTGCAAAAAGAATTGACCAAAAGTAACGTCACCGTGGCTTTCAAAACTAATAATAAATTGCTTAACAAACTAACACACACCATTAGAGGCAAGAATATAGACATACGCGAAAAAACTGGTGTCTACAAATTAATTTGTGACGATTACCCCCAAATCTTACATCAGACAGACAGACGATTCAGAGAAAACTTTTTTTAATGGAACAGAGGAGTACAAGTCCTCCCCACCACTGCAACCCACTACGATCTATTGTGGTAAGACTTTCCCTTCAGTGATCACCCCAGATACCTCCCAGGCTTCTTATGAAACCAAGGAGGGTCTTGGGATCAACACTACGAACCTCTTTCAGGCTAACGAAAGCACTGACCTAAACACCAACACCAACTTAAAGGTCCTGAAATTGTGTGACAAAAATCAGTTTATGAACGTGGTCGAAGAGTTTGAAATCTACATGGCAGTTAAATCAGAGCCCACAAAAGTGTTGAATGACAAACTGTTATTTAGCTCTAATATAATCTTTGAATTGGCAATTAAGTATGTTGTAGCAATCAGAACAACGGGGGTGGAAGTAGATACCCATGACACGTTATTGACAAGGGGAAGGTGTTGCATACCGATAGATTAATCATAATTCAGGAACCGCGCGCTGGTGCCGGGTGAAATACGGTGACGAATGTTTGTGTTTGTGTGTTTTTTATTTTATTTTATTTATTTCTCCAGCTTCCCTTTGATTACAAAAGTTTGGCGTTGCCAATGGTAATGTAGGAATTGTCGACAAGTTCACAAAACAATACAGAAGCACAAAAGAAAACACAATAGAAGAAGTGCCTTAAGCACCTCTAAACTCCACAAACTCTTTAACTGAGTAAAAACATTGCTTTATTAAAAATGTTTTTAATTTTTTCTTAAAATTTGTATTATACAAGACATATTTTATATCAGACTGCAATTTATTGTACAGTCTGATTCCCATGTAAAATGGTCCAGCCTCATAAGCCGATAGGCGATGTCTGGGATATTGAAGGACATTTTTACCTCGGGTTTCGTGCTTGTGATGTAAGAATCTATCTTGAAATATATGCTTATTTTCATGAACAAAATTTAATAATTCATATATATATATGCACGGCATCAGCATAATGGACATTTCTTTAAATAATTTTTTACAAGATTCCCTATACCCTGCTCCAACCATAATTCTTATTACTCTCTTCTGAATTTTGAAAACTCTATGTGCCTCAGGACAATTACCCCACAACATGATACCATACTTTAATAGGGAATGAAAATATCCGTAATAGACAGATTTTAAAGTATCTTTTTTAACTTGGCTAGAAACTACCTGTATAGCATAGCACACACTATTTACCCTCTGGGACAATAATTCCACATGATCTTTCCATCCTGCATTTTTATTTATTTTTAGCCCCAGAAAATTAACATCATCACTTGTGGCAATATTATCGATTTTCGGATTTGCGCTAAGAGATCTCGACCATTTAGTTTTAAAATCTAAAACACAGGACTTATTCATATTAATTTGTAAACCATTACAAGTAAGCCAGTTTTTAATGGAGTCTAAACATTCCAAGAGAGATTTATTTAAAGAATAAAAGTTTGAATCCTGTATTATAGCTGAAGTATCATCTGCAAAGAGAACCATTTTCCCAGTTTGCATAGTATTTGGCAAGTCATTAATATATAATAAAAATAGGATAGGACCGAGGACTGATCCTTGTGGGACTCCAGATTTATTTAATATTGGGTCTGATAGGTATTTTAGGTTATTTTTAATTTCCACAATTTGGTAACGATTTTCTAAATATGATCTGAACAAAATTAATGGTATTCCCTGTATACCATAAAATTGCATTTTTTCAAGAAGTATATCATGATTTACGCAATCAAACGCTTTAGACAAATCACAGAACAGTCCAAGAAAATATACATATATGTGTGTGTTATGATGTAATAAAACATTTTAATGCACATACAGCCTCGCAAGAGAGATACCTGAGGATGGATGCTTGAGACATCCGAAACTGCGGTAGTATAGATACCAGTAAGTGGATCACTAGACTGACAAATAATACTGTTTATTAAAGCTCTTGCATATCTTTTGGTTAATGTCTTTACATAATACCAGATAGACTAATGAGGAAGGGGGGACAGCTTATATCTCAGTTAAATCAATATCCAGCAACTAGATTCGTACTTATGAGGTTAAAACTGTTCCCCGCATTTCAACAAGTAGAGAAGAAAATTTAAATCCGATAACGTAACTACTATTTATCTAAACATTTTTCATGGCTTTCCGAGTGTATCAAAGTCAGGGATATAGTTAATGGATAAGTGGTGGGGGCATACAAATTGAGTCTAGAATAAAGAGGCATAGGACTATTATTGGTAAAAGATACTGACAATTCAAACATTTGAAGCAAATAATTTTACTTTAAAATACACGCTATCCTGAAAATAATTTTATGATTTATATTGTATGACAAGCTTTGCCTGCCATTTCATACTCACAAACACACATACTTACCTACACATTCTCCCGAAATCATACCCGTCCTCATGGTGGCAATAAATTAACCCCAGAACTGATCGGAGTCAAAATTACGACTGCTTTGAACGTTTGTGAAGTGATTTAAACGTAATTTACAACGCATTAATCAGCTGTTGATTTGCTCGGCCTCTGCTAACTGTATCTCGATGAAAGTTATACTAATCGAGTCTTTAGATTATATCCTACAAATCTATGGCAAAATAATCAATAGTTGGGTTATAGTTACTTTATATACTGGCAAAAAAGAAATCCAAATGCCGTGCACTGCCCAACTGCCTGTTCAGCTACGGTGATATTAGATTTATACAATAACTTTTTTTTGCGTTGTATATAACTTTATAAATGTGAGGACGTATTTTTTTTTTTTTTTAATGAAACAGTGAACATTTTTTACATTTGACTTTTCTTTCTAATTTAATTTGTATTCAAGCTACA
>JAGFPH010000174.1:580674-595780 GCA_018207615.1 Philaenus spumarius | reverse complement strand
GGGCTACAAAAAAGAAATATTAATTGCTAAATACATTATATCGCCTTGAAATTCGTAATTATGAAGCTCCCACAGTATGAAACTAAACGGGCTACAAAAAAAGAAATATTAATTGTTAATTACATTATATCTCCTTGAAATTCTTAAATGTATGATGCTACCGCAGTATGAAACTAAACGGGCTATAAACAAAGAAATATTAATAGTCCTAGGGCCCAGGCCTTTAAAAGTTTATGATTACCTAACTCTTGAGACTTCGTATATCTCTTATTTAAACCGAGTCGGACAACATTTTTATTTGCAACAATTCTCAGTAGAGGGGCGTTTTCCTTTGAGAATCCGGCAAAGTAATTGATTTTATGCGGTAAAAAAATGTATGGCCTAAATAATAATCTTTCTTTTAATCGAAAGTTTGTTTTATGTAGAAAACGAAAAACATTTTGTCGGACAAATATTATTGGTCCTTTCTGAGCGTCCGACACCAAGAACATGGCAAAGTTATGATGTCATAAAATTTAGTACCTAACCGCTGATTTTTTCAAAATCGTTTCTAAAATATATATATAACTAAGTGGTAACCTTGTCCGACAAAGTTTTCTGGGCATACTTGTTGTCGGATGCCTTAAAGTTAAGGGTTTCATGCAACCCCTATATTTATGACCTTTTGTCGGACAAAAATACGGTATGTAAAGTGTCTTATTTTGTGATCAGTGATTCAATTATCCAACAAAAAATTGGGGCAAATAATTAGTTCGACAAAAAAAAGTGAAATTTTTAAATAAATCTATAAGTTGTAATCGGGAGGCGCAGTTTCGGTTCAAACACATTTTTCTCAGTTAGTTATATAGTGCTAAAGCTGAAAATTGATTAAAATATTCTTTATAACATTTAGAAAGGCATAACAAACCCATTTTCGAAATTTGTCCTCTGCATTAAATTTTAGGGAAAATAGATCTTTATAAAATTACAAAGAATCTGCAAATAATTTGTGTGAAATATTTTTTTATTTTATTAAAAACTCTACATTACGTTCTTCATAATACTACTAAGATTTAAAAACTAAACTTTCATCTTAACTAAAAGAGAAAAAACTCGAAAAATTTTTCAACGCGTCATCCCCTTATATGCGTATATTATTACAATGTTCAGAATATAAACAATAAACATATATGGGCAGCGTTATAATATATATAATGCTATCGGATCATTCAGTGATTCAGTGAGAAATAAACTTTTGGCATTTCTATTACATGACATAGTCAAGGAAATTTGAGTCAAATTCACTAAATATTTTAATTAAAAATACTAAGGGTTTATTAATAATTTTATATTTTATTCTAATACAAAATTGTTTGGTTATACTTAATACAAATTGCGATTGCTTTAACTATAAATGAGGACTACAATAGAGAAACTATTTAAATTAACATATTATTGGGGAATACATTTATAAAACATACAGTAAATTTTACTTGTTTTTTTAAAAGTAATATTGAATATGAAATAGGCTACGTGTAGTAAATATTATCAAACTATTAGGATGGTGCCATATGACCTAATAGAAAATTTTTAGTTTATTTTACCGTTGCATATTGGTGTTATTGTATGTAAAATAGTATTTTAAAAGTATATAATTAACAAGTGTTAACATTAAAATTACAATTATTACAATGTTTATTTAAGTGCATCTAAATTTAAGTTTACTTCAAGTGCTTTGTAAATATTGTAATTATTAATCTTCATCAGATTCTTCAGATTCACTGTTGGCGTAAATAAATATCAAGTCCACAACGTTTGTTATCAACAATTAAAATTTTAAATGTTAATATCTTGACATTTTCTTTAACACATTTTCTTTGACAATTTCTTTATAAGACATGTCCTACTCATCGAAATCTACAAAATGGTCTCTAAAAATGTTTGTTTAAAATTTACATTTTAATGCGAAAAGATCGGATTAAATTTTCATGTACGGGAAGAGCCGACCACCCGCCTCTTTCTTTCCCCTTTCAAGTCAACTATGTGAAAATCTGAAACCGCTATTTTCCGGATGAAACATTTATTTAAGGCATATATAGCTGGCCTGATGATGTTGCCTGTGGCAGTGAAACATGTAGCCACATAAAAGGTAAAGTGCAAATACAGACTACATTTTACAGAAAATAAATAATATATATATAAAATATATGTAGTTCTAACGCTATCAACAATGAATATGGATATAATGTACTAAGAAATGATTCTTTTTTTGTAAAAGAGAGTTTTAGTAAACAAAATACTTTTCCCAAGATTAGTAGGTATATAATATATTTTTATTTGCCCACGAATTGTGAGCTTTCAAAAATTAGTTTGTTCCTTTATTAGCTATACAAATAAATGTATCCCAATAATCAATAAATGCTCAGATTTGGTATCCTTTCTTAATACAAGATGTATGTAATCCATCAGCGAGACCTTTTCTTTTCTATCAATATACAGGGGTTATCTTTGACTTAATAATTTATATTTTTTCTAGAACGGCTTAACCCATTGAGTTGAAATTTTCCACGATAGACTATTCATCAATGTTAATACCTAAATTATAAATAATAAAAATCTTGTTCCAATAATTTGTTTATAAATGGAGTCCGTTTAAAATTTCTAAATGAGAATGACTTAAATACAGCCATTTTGTATAAAAAATTAAGAGCAGTTTTGTGTAGCCCGTTTAGTTTTATACTGCTTTAGTATCATATTTAAGTATTTTAAGGCGATATAATACCTTAGTGGCATTACATAGTATAATTATATAATAAATTATATCGCCTTCAAATACTTAAATACAATGCTACCGCAGTATGAAACTAAATGGGCTACAAACAAAGAAATATTTATTGCTAATTTTTTAGTACACTTAGCAATTAATATTTCTTTGTTTATAGCCGGTTTAGTTTCATACTGCGGTAGCATCATACATTTAAGAATTTCAAGGAGATATAATGTAATTAGCAATTCATATTTCTTTTTTTGTAGCCCGTTTTGTTTCATACTGCGGTAACTTCATATTTAATAATTTGAAGGCGATATAATGTATTTAGCAATTAGTATTTCTTTTTTGTAGCCCGTTTAGTTTCATACTGCGGTAGCTTCATATTTAAGAATTTGAAGGCGATATAATGTATTGTGTATTTAGCAATTAATATTTCTTTTTTGTAGCCCGTTTAGTTTCGTACTTCGGTAGCATCATATTTAAGAATTTCAAGGCGATATAATGTAATTAGCAATTCATATTTCTTTATTTTGTAGCCCGTTTAGTTTCATACTTCGGTAGCATCATATTTAAGAATTTCAAGGCGATATAATGTAATTAGCAATTCATATTTCTTTTTGTGTAGCCTCTTTAGTTTCATACTGCGGTAGCTTCATATTTAAGAATTTGAAGGCGATATAATGTATTTAGCAATTAATATTTATTTTTTTGTAAAAGAGTGTTTCAGTAAACTGAACTAATAGTAGTAATTGTATAATTGTTTTTATTTGCCCACGAAACGTGAGCTTTTAAAAATTAAATTTTACATGAACAATGTTTATAGTAAATGTTCAGATTTTGCATATTTTCTTAACAGAAGACGTATATAATACATCAGCGAGGGGTTTGCCTTTTCCATCCAATAATATACAAGGGTTTTCTTTTACTAAATAATTCTACAACGGCTTGGTACTCGCCCATGTAAAGATCTAGTTTGAAAACAATAATCAACCTATTCCAATAATTCGTTCAGAAATTTCAGCAATTTTTCTGACGCCAGCAGAAACTTCTCGCTCGCTGAATCTTTACAGTTCTAGCAAAATACACCGCCTTTTAGTTCAGTATACAGCTTATACACTTATTTAATTGAAGTTTAATTCTGTACAGGCTTGGTTCGTATAGCGTTGAGCTACAAATTATAAATAATTTGTTTCAATATATTTCTGTACTATAAAGGGTGTCTCGCAAACATTCTACCAAACTTCACAATGTTATCCAAATGAGATAATTATTTTGTTTTTCAAAATCCGCATACAGACAGACAACTTCTAAACCAAGCAAGATATGACACTTGTTAAATTGTATTATTTGCTAGTTTTAAGCTGCTGAATAACATTGTGAAGCTTGTTGGAATGGTTGCGAGCATCCTGCACAAATCACAACGTAGCCTATATTGTCAATTAATATATTGGTTTGGTAGACTACTAAAAGAAATAGTTTGTAAAACATAATCAACTTCATTCGATAATTCGTTTTGAAATAGTGGTCATTTAAAAATTTGTTATGAGAATAACTCAAAAGCTGAATTTTTATAAAATCGTTAAGAAAACATAAACATAAAACCATAAAGAATACATTTTTTCAGTCAGTTTTGTTTCCCAATGTTACTTTGCTGCATCAACTCGACATTAGGGTGGGCCGAAAAAACACTTTTTTTTATTTCGAAGTTGTAATAGCGCGGAAAAGTTGCGAATTATATAGACAAAAGAAAAGACAAAAGAATTATCAAAATCGGTTGATATCTTCCGGTCGCGCATAGGCTCTAAAGATTGACAAAATATAAAAAAAAAACTATATTTTTGCGATTATTTTATTAATTTTTGAATTTTATGTTTTCGTAATGTAATAGTTTGTAACGTCTTCAAATAGAGCCTAAAAACAGCGTGTTTTAATTTTGTTTAGATCAGTTAATATCTTCCGGTCGCGCATAAGCCCCAAAATTTGCCAAAGTATTGAAAATTTCACATTTTATGAGGTTTTTTATATCTTTAACCTTTTCGCTGCGTATTAAAATCCAAGCAGCTCCCTATATTTTGCAATTATGAGTGAAATTTTAAATTTTTAATCAAGGTTTATTTGACTTAAATATCTCTTTATTACTATTTCTTGCATTAATATATACTATTATTTTCATTTTTTTAAATTTGTATGTGTGAAAAACATGATTTAAGCCCTAAAAACATGGAAATTTAATAAAATGTTAAATATTTTTAAGTACTCACATTAAATAATATATTTACTATAAAAAACAATGAAAATATTAATCTACAACAGTTTAATATTGAAACATGTATAACATTTATAAGCATAAATTAATAATTGTGTAATAATAAAGATACAGTAACATATAATTCTAGCCTAGCTAACACACAGAAATTACACTTTCTTGACATTGAAATAATGTCAATAAATTTTGTTTCCATAATGGAATATTGTAATAATAATTTTGTTATTGCGAATACTTTAAAATGTTTAAAAAGAGTATTTGTTATTATTTTAAATTTTCATTCATTATGAAGTAGGTTAGAATTAATCACCAATACAGTACTTACATTTATAATAAAATAGGCCTCAAAGCCAACACTAAATCACTTCAGAACTTTAATTATGCAAAACAAATATCCATCTGCAATATATACTAGCAATATAATTAAATATTATCATAAACACACACTTAGAACCAATGGAAATCATTACAACCACAATATAACCTTCTCTAAACACCCGGTTGGAACGTCAAATGTCAACAAAAACATGTGATACTACAAAGTTTCACTGGCTTAGAAACAGGGAGCAGCATCTACTTGAGGCTAAATAACATCATTTCTGTTCAGTTGGGACTATAATCGACTTACGCAGCCAACGGAAAAGTTTTTATAATGTTGTGAACTGAAGTCGATTTACGCAGTGAACGGTAAAAATCTCAAATCGACTGTAGTCGATTTATGCAGCGAAAAGGTTAACATATTTCTTTTTGTAACGTAATAGTAACTATTACTGTAACTGTTACAGTATTTTTATTTTTGAACATAAGAACATTGTGTTTTATTATGGTCTAAATAAATTAACAACTTCCAGTAGCGCAATAAACCCAATGCTATAGAAAAACAGTACTTAAAAAAAGATAGTTAGGCCTATGACACGATGGGTGGTAACAGTAACAACGAGCATGGTACTTATCGACTTGCTCTGTATTTAAAAAGCTTAAATATTTTAGTTACAGTATAGTTTTTTACAATAAACTTATTTTTATACAAAATAAAAACAGAGTTCTGAATAAATAGTCCACTTAAGTTGAACCTGACCATTAGTATTGTTTTTTATTTTGTAGCCGAAGGTACTTTGAAGACTGATTTGCTAGTAAAGTTAGGCATGGATGATCTAGACAGCAGAGTGGTTCTTATAAATCCGTCTCGAGATTCAGCTCCACAAACTTTTCCTTTGTGACAAGTTTTACACAGCGTTCAACAGCCTGCATGTGAACTGGGAATTGTTTGAAAGTAATGTTCCAGTCAGGGATTGAGTCACTGTCGATGTGCGATTTGATCTCGTCATCACTGATGTCTGCCAACAATGGGGGAGAAGATAATTCAAAGTCCATCCAGTTGATCATTTCTGAGTATTCTTGCGCATTGAAGTTGATTTTTGGTGGCGTAAATGTTCTTACTGTTTTCCTTCTTGCATCTATCTGCCTTGCCTTCAGAATTCTTCGAAGTCCGAGCTCTCTTATGTATTTCTTGTCATCTTGAGTCATGGCTAAAAGTAAGTGTTCTGTGTGGGCAAAAAACCCATTCCGTTCGATCACAGGGTCGTCAACATCAAGCAAAGGTTTTGGCAAATACCTGGTAGATTGTATTGCTTGGTAAACAAGTTTCGGGCCATCTGTGAAGTGTTTACTTGTTTTAATAGTAAACCACATTGGCATGTACGATTGCAATATAAACAAAACTAGTTCTTGAAGTTCATATGAGGGGCTTTCTTCACTTATGTACAATCTGAGAGTTCTATTTGCTTTTGTCAACCACCTCGAATGTGATAAATGCCCAGGATCTCGTACAGCTAAATCTTCTTTACAGGTTCCTGATTGTATTGCCTTTGAAATATCAAGTAGGTATTGTTGATCTTTGCTAAGCACGTTTCTGTCTATCTCTGGGATCTGACAATCAATACTCTGGAAGCTAACCACCGGCAGTTTTTGGCAGTCAACTAACTTTTCACCTTAAATAAAGTTAAGGTTTCCTTAAATAAAGTTCAACTCGGCGAACCAGGCCAGTTTTCCAACCTGTATTGACAGCAGTACCATCACATCCTATGACAATTAGATTTTCAAGAGAAATACTTCGCTCAAACATGTAAGAAATTACAGACTTGACAATATCTTCAGAGCTTCCAGAATTGGGAGTAACGTGGCCAACATAGAGTGAGCCGGGTTCTTGAATCAGCGAGTAATGCTCTTCCTTAATAATTCTACGAAACCTTTTTGAATGAGCTTGCTCTATCACACACGTGTCGTCCTTTCTTCCATCTAAATAGAGACCTAACAGTGGAGGGGCGTTTGATTTACTACACAATTCAGACTTAACATTTAGTTGTTCCCTTCTTATTTTGTTCTTATCTATAACATTGGAGGAATCTGAATCAGTAACAATGCCAAAATCGTGCAAAATACTTGATGCGATCGCCGCAGTGGCGCGATCGGAAACACCATAACGATTGCTTAGTATTGCAGTAAATTTTAACTCAACTCTCATCTGCTAAATAGGTTTAGAAGATTTTTTTGCTTGAACTGTAAGTGTATAATCTTGATCGCTATCACTGTCCTTACTAGGAAGACAACGTCCTTCATCTGTAGTTTCGACTAAATTTAAAACAGAATGTGAGCAAGAGGGTTTTGAAACATCTTCTACATATAAATGACTGTCACGAAACTTCCTTTCCAATGCTTTGTTACGCTTGTTTATTTCACTTATGTCTACCGCTCCAATTTTTCCTATTCCGTGTACTCGCAGTGAGTAAACAAATCTTAGCTCAATTGGGGGAATTTTTTTTTATTTATCACAGCTACAATCAATAGTTATTTTGCACCGGCACAAATCTGTGGTTTTTTTGCAAGCGCATTTAACAACGATAAGGCATTTGCAAGCTGCTACGTCAAAAAGAAGTGAGCACTATTGTTTAAATTCATCAACTTGCTTTTTAAAAGAATCTTTGTTTTTGTCTCGTGTATATGATTTCCTCAGTCTGTAATAATTGTCATGCAACGCAGTTATGAGCTGCGCGATTCTCTTATCTGTTACTGTAGGGATAGATGCTTTTTCATATAAGCTGATTACTTTTTTAGTTACTGTACTGGCAACTTGTTTAAAACTAACGCTCTTATTATTAATTTGTAGTGCTAAATTGTACCTTTCTTGAGAACAACACCGAATGATTTCCTCGCCAGTAGGCAGCTTGTTTGCTGACAGATCTTTTGGAGTACCAAAAATGGGGCAGTCAAATACCTGTCTTGTTATTACTTTCTTCGTCACAGACATGACGTTGCCGTTTCGTTATGTCACAGAGTCAACACACAGCAATATTATAACACAAAACACCAAGAGATGCAGAACAAAAACAGCGAGATTGAACTAAACACTAACGCACTGCAATCACAACTGAAGATGCAGACTATCAAAACAATGGAGGGAGACAGGTAGCGTGATCCTAGGAATGCGGAGGGGGTCGAGTGGATGGGAAGGCCAAGGTCATTCGACTCATCCGGCCGAGTGACGTTGTCTGGCTTGCTGCTCACCTTTGTGCACGAGAGTTTCTAAGCCGTTGCGCAACCGGAAAACATTGACTGAACTTGACAGATATTTTTCTACCTAATTATTAGTTCATGTGAAAAAATACTACAGCTATTACATTTAAATACTAATTATTTATCAAATATAAAAAATACATAAAAATGTAACTTTTTCATTATTTTGGCAAATTTTAGGGCTTATGCGCGACCGGAAGATATTAACTGATCTAAACAAAATTAAAACACAATGTTTTTAGGCTCTATTTGAAGACGTTACAAACTATTACATTACGAAAACATCAAATTCAAAAATTAATAAAATAATCGCAAAAATTTAGTTTTTTTCATATTTTGTCAATCTTTAGAGCCTATGCGCGACCGGAAGATATCAACTGATTTTGATAATTCTTTTGTCTTTTCTTTTGTCTATATAATTCGCAACTTTTCCGCGTTATTACAACTTCGAAATAAAAAAAAGTGTTTTTTCGGCCCACCCTACTCGACATAGCGTAATTTTTGTTTGCATCTGGTCAAATCGTTATCCATAATGTTGTAGCTGGCGATGATAACCACCCATGTTTTTCGCCTTATATAAAAAAAAATCCATAATGTTATCACAAGCCCCTGTTTTTGCGTTAAAAAATATCTTAACCACTCGGTTGTAGTGTCATAAATCTACAAAATATTTGACTTTAATTTCATTAAAAATGTTTAATTTTAATTCTACGTAAATATATTCTACGTAAATGTCTATTAAGATGCTATGGGCCTGCAAGAAATAAATGTACGATCGGCTGTGTGTAACTAAATGCAAGTCCTTGCTGGATTTAAGACATATGTGTGGGATACACCACTCAATTGTATATCCTGGCAGATAGTCCTGATTGCCCCCCCCCCCCCCCCCCCCCCCGCTAACAGTTCCAATGATGTTTGGAGCTTTGCATCGTCAGTCAACTCTCTGAATGTGATTCTTATTGTCAGAGCCTGCACCCTACAGTATTTTCCTATCCCACACTGTGACTGTTTGTGTTTTGTTAATGTTGGTAGCTGCATATTTTAGATTTTTTACTTAGTCCTTAATCATGGCATGTTGTAGTACAACAAAAAAAGTTCTGTCTATTCATTCAGGCTTAACACATTTTAAATTTGAAGAGACCTCAGCCCCAATTAGCTCGAATTACTGGGGCTCTACTGTACTGTAAAAGGAAATCTTAGTTTTTTCAAAATAAAAGTTTTTTGCCCTTTTTCTCAAGCTAACGAAAATCCTGTTGATACATCTTTTAACGACACGTGCACACAACCTCAAAATTTGTCAAGTCCCTTTGTTGACGTTAAAACCAAGTTTAACTGTTTGACCAAAAACAAGCAAACAAACTAAATTTACAAACACAAATAAATTTCTTTTTTAATAAATAAATGTTTAAAAAGAACAGTATTGTTTCTTTTTAAACTACAAAGTTTCTAATAAAATTTCATCTGAGTTAATTTTTAATATTTTAAGCAAAGAAAAATTTAGCTCCCCTTTGTTAAAAAAATGGTTCAGCTAGAGTACTTAAACTTTTTGACTTCGGATCCCTATTTTTTATCACTTCCGCCCTTAGGACACTACAATCTAGCGAGTCTTATTCAATACTTAAACAAATCTTGAAAATAATCACATTCACACATTTAGGTTGGATCCACACTTTTTAGTGTCACTTTCAATACAATATCTAAGCTTTTATCTACGCTAAAAGCTTGTATCGTAACTGAAAATACGGAATAAAACTCACCCACTGAGGACACCAAGAATAAGGTTCATCACGAAAAACGCTCCAAGGATGACCATGGAAATGAAATAAAGCCACTGCCAAGTGTTCCCTGAAGCATCCTCGATCTGCAATAAATACACAAATAATGGGTTCGAGCACATATACAAACGTTTAAAGGAAATTATTAAGTATATTTATATATTACAAAAGCAGCCATAGGCTGGGGAAGCCGGGGTAGGTTCATTTTAAGTTATGGTGTTTTACTGCATCTTTTACAAGTCGAGAAATTATGAATAAAATTTTAATTTAGTTGATTACTTTTTACAGCAATTAGCATTACTGATCAGCTAGCCTACCATGATTCTTGCTGAGTTTAATTTAAAAGATCAGGCGACCTGATTAAATTAATTGTACATTATAAATTAAGAGCCTAACTGTTTGTAAAGATGGTTATACACTCTCGCGCCGTGCAATCTGTGCGGTGTGCGCGCCGCGAGTTCGCAGCTCATTGGAAGTGTTGATTTCAACGAACCTCCAGCGATCCAAAGAAAACCCGCGATCATTCTGACTTTGAGAACCTGCTGAAGAAGATTGGGCCTCACATTTCTAAACAGGACACTTATTTCCGCCCAAGACAAGTGCCTTATACGTACCTTTTTCTATACGCTATATTGCTGGTAGTAATCATAGGCCTCAAAGTTGGGTTTTCATTTAAACAAATGTGAAATAGGCCTGAAGTTAAAATAGCTTTGGTTGTTATAAATAATGTAATTTTAAGATCGTTGTACAGGTTAGCTATACATTAAAATAAAGAATACTTGAAATAATAAAAAAGTAATTGATGATAAATATTTTTATTAAACCAATCTGTTGGCCAGTTCTTTATTGAAATTGAATTTACTTTCTGAATTCAAACTAGAAATAAAATATCGAATATTTACAAAAGGGTTTCTTAAAACTAATAGGCAACTGAGGAATGATTTTGATGATAATGAGAAATTAGTTGCAAATTAGTTGGATTCCACAGAAGAGGGTTTTTCCGATAGGCATCGATTAATTATTTTTTCTTCTGACCACTCCATAACTCACAAAGCAATCAACAATCAGTGCGCACGAAAAACTACAAACCTCTCAAACAAACGTCCAAATCTGATCGGCGAACACACAAAGGGTTTGTTGAAAAAACCGACAAGAGATGGATCGTGATGCGCTGTGCGGAACTTGTTGCGCACACGCCGCGCAATGCACAAGTGTATACGCACCTTAACATGAATATGCATACATATAAAACATGAAATAAATACAATTCCAATGACACAAGCACTGAATAGCCTCAAGTAAAAACACTCCCTCCAAAGCTGAAGTAATTTCCATAGATAAATTCCCCAAGGAGATAATGAAATCTCGGATTAAAAACAACTTAATAAAGCTATTCAGGGTCAAAGTTTTTACTCAAATGAGGAGTTTTTTAAAACTATATTAAATTTTCTTAATTATGTAGTTTTTTATTTAGATATACAGTATTCAGAGCCGGATTTAGGCATGGGCCAATGCACTCTCGGATATATATTGTTTTAAGGTAATGTAATGCCAATTGGGTCAAGGAATAAAATTATAATTGCTCTCTTTGTAATTTAAATCAGTTCGAGGACACATACCATTTTATCGGAAAATGTCCAATTTTAAAAGATTTCAGATTTAGGTGGTTTAAAAAGCATGAGCTAAGTAAGGAAGAGGTTTTAAAGTATTTGAATGGGCACGATTGGGTGCGGCTTGCAAAATTCTCTCAACAAGCATGGCAATACAGATGGGCTTTAATTCAAGAATTTAATTTCTAATTATTATCGTTAATGGAATACATTTTGAAGATATTTTGCCGTTTTGTAATTTAATAAATATGTGTATATTAGTAGTCCAGATTTGTTTTTTGAATACATGTTTTCTAAAGTTGTTTGTTATTTTTAGGATTAGCAAGTTCGTAATGTGTTAAGTTTCTTTGATGTAAAGTGTGTTTTTGTGTTTAAAATTACTACCCAACCAAGCAGACAGCTTAATCAAGCTATGCTTTTGGAATGCAAATGTACAGAATATTGTGTTACTATATTTTTTGTTGCAAAATAAAGCATTTTTCATTTCATAATGTAATGCCAATGCAAGATATTTGTAGCCTTGTAGGAACCAATAAAAAGTATTATTATGAGCTTTGATATTCCTCTGCGTTAGGAGAAGGACGACAGTAGAAGGCAGCAGTGTGTACTGCAAACATGTGGGAGGAGGGGGAAGACAACACATTTGTGATTCTACGGCTCTATTCAGGAACCAAGTAGAAGCGCGCGACTGACTGAGCAAGAAAATCGTTGTTTATAATAAATTTCTCAACAGATTTTCATTCTTATCAAACATATTCAATTTAAGTGCCGAAGAAATCACTATAGCAGTGACCTCTTCGCAATAAATAAATATTGTGAATGACCAAATAAGGTAATAAACTTTAAAAAATTTAATTACCTAAACAACAAGGGCTCAATTTTGGTGAGCCCTTTCACTGGTTTATTTATTACCTTACTAACGATTTGCTTTCAACAAACTGTGCAATAAGTACTAGTGGGCTAATATGTGTGGAACCTCTGGATCAGTAACAACGCATATTAAAATATCAAGTAGGAAGTAGTTGCAAGAAACATAGTATCTAGATTGAATAATCTTATAGTAAGGAAAACCAAAAATTTGACAATATTTTAAAATAATTCCATATTTAATGGTTATTTAATAAATAACTTTATTTTGTGTTGAATTCTGTTAGCAGTCCTCTTTTTGGTCTCTTTTTTTTTTTAACGATGACTTACGTTTCGCCTATTATTCTGGCATTGACAAATTGGTTATAATTTATATGAAATTGTTGCATTTATTTAATTTATTGCCTGTCAAGAAATCTCAAACCCCTTTACAACAGATCACATTTAAAAAAACACACAACACAAACATACGGGTTATAAAATATTTTGGTGGGCCTATAGTTCATCAAAGTGTACAAATTTGTTTAAGAGGACATGGGACCATCCTAGCAAGAAGTATTCAACACGAAATAAAAGTATCTATTAAATATATCCAGTCCAGTGAGGCAAATACAAATAAAACAGAAATTGTTATTGTTGTTTAATAACATTGGTTTAGCCCTATAGGAAGAGCTGCCTCTGCCTATATAGTGCTCTGCCTCGAACACCCTGATCTAAGAATTGTGCAAAGCAATGGCAAACAAAATTCTTACTTACACTATACAAAACATCAGTCCAACCTTCTAAAGTAATACACTGAAAGACTGTTAACATGGCCAATCCGAAGTTATCAAAATTAGTAATTCCAAAGTTTGGTCCTTCCCATCCGTCTTTGCAGACCAGACTGCTGTCTCCGGTCTCTATGCAGTGAAACCCCTGCGCAGAGTCTTCCGCACATGGATGAGGATTATCCATTATGGCACCTTGAACAGATGTACAAGATGGCATAAGTACAATGGGAACATACCGAGTAGAGGTGGTGTTAGTTAATGTAATAGGAAAAATAATACCATTACTGAGTTGCCGACTACTACCACATTAATACGTTCCATAGAACACCCTATTATTTTTGTAACATCAAGCGAAATTGCAGTGGAGTGAAGGGGACTGTGGAACGTTTCGGTCAGGTGTTAATCCCAAGTTTTGCATACGTTGTCTCCTAGATCACATTGACTCAAAACTATTAACCTTTTGCACTCTATTTATTTGACACTTGGCCCAAATATTATTTCCACATCCAATTAAAATATTATACCGTTTGAAGAATATCAATTCGGCAAAACATTACTATAAATAGTAAACATAACTTATTATATATCATTTTGTTCGGAATAATCCAGAGAATAAGGAAAAAATTTTTTAAAAGATTAATCAAAAATCTTTTCATTGAGTAGGCTTATTTTGTAATGTTTTGTTTTGTAATGAAATTAAAAATAAGAATAATAGAGTTTAGAGCTTTTAGAATACTTTTTTACACTAAATGTGACTATTATAAGTAGCCTAATTAAAACAATAGTCTTGAAGTTTAACAAAAATTTTTATTGAGTAGGCCTATTTTGAATATATTAGGTCAAACAAGTAAAAAATATGTTCTTTTTATGATTTTAAAAGTAGTAATAAAAGTGATTAGAGCTTCGAAAATACTTTTTACAGTAAATATGTCTATTTAAATATGTAAATTTTATTTATATTTATTTAAAAATTTATTTTAGCAGTAACATTTTTGTGAAATAATATAATGGTACCGTACATATAGTTTAAAAAGTTGCCATTTCTCAACACAAAATAAAACAAAAACACAAGATTACTACATTATTTACATAAACAAAATTTACACAAAAGAGTTTTACAAAACTGCAAAATAATAAAGTATAGTAAAAATAAATACCCCTTAAAAAGCGTAAACAAAAGTTACAAGACGCAAGACAACAGGCGATGCTACTTGTATTTCTCGACCATGACTGGCAAACAGCTGCTAAACTTCAGAGAGATATAAAATATATCCCACAGCCAATATAATCTGTCACTGGTTTCTATACTGTTTTAAAAACATTGAAGTCTCATTAGACCGAAAACCACAGATTCAACAATAGTTTAGAACATAGAAATCATATTAAAACGTATGTCGGAATGAGTCCGACAGTGGAGCGCAACGGCAAATTATCGATGTCGGACTGAGTCATCGATGTATAAACACACTGGATCGCTGGCTGCGTGTATTGAATAC
>JAGFPH010000174.1:502808-524368 GCA_018207615.1 Philaenus spumarius | reverse complement strand
GCAATATTAATTTTGGTGGGTGTAGTAAGTGAGCACTGATCATGGTCCCCTGAACACGTTTTCGGCAGTCATTAAAAATTTTATATGCAGGGTGATTCACGACGATATGCAGAAACCTCGGGAGCTCATTCATTTTGTTGGGTGTAGTAAGTGAGCACTGATCATGGTCCCCAGACTAACTGTGACCAACCAAACAGATGCAACGATAGTATTCATAAGCGTATGTAACAAAGAAGGAAAAAATGGGATATTAATTTTAAAATGTGCCTTCAGTGTTGGTTAGTGTTTTTATAAAAGAATAGGCTATCATCTACAAAATAGTAGGGCTACTCTAAGTTACGACTAGTTTTTCCCAAAATATAATAAATCAATAGTAGGTCTACCTGTCTATACCATTGGATGACCAAAGAAGTATAACTTCCACCGTCTGGTCCGACGCAGACTTCTTTTTGTCTAAGTTTTTTGACAAAAATCACAAATAAAATTAATTATAAAAAATATTTGGAAGCTTCATTAAATGTACAGGGTGTCTCAAAAGTATATGAACGGTGTTATATTTTTGTAACAAAACTTGGTACATCGATTCTCTACCAGAAAAACTCACCTTAGGGGGACGGCCTGCAGAGAGTCCGAGGAAAATCTTAAATAGGAGCATAGGTCGAGTTGCACATCAAATTAAAGGTCTATCTTAGGAGAACACAATGCCGCAAATCACGAAATCAGACATCATAAAATCCACCCTACACAAAATGGCGGCCATTTAAAGTTACAATATTGGGCATTTTGAAAATGGCTAATTTTACTTATTGGCATTAGCTTTAAAAGCTAAACTTCGACAACCCACACTAGAAATACCTGCCGAGAAGTTCAGAGCGTTATGAATGGCTACTCACCCGCCTAGCTCACTGCCAAACTGCACAAAGGAAACAGTTTGAGCATTTATTGTAAAAAAGGAAAGCTGTTATGAAAGTATATCGGTAATTGTTATTTTTTTAAAACGTAGTAAACATTTTTAATTTGAAATAAAAATTGTTCCGCATCCTCCTCGCAGACCGTTCCCACTGAAGGCGATAAGTCAATCTCTATACACAAAAACAGGTCCTACTGCTAGTGTAGATTGTCGGAGTTTTGCTTTTAAATCTTAAGTTTTGCCAATAAGTGAAATTAAGGGGGCGCTACCCTGTCCACCATATTGAATCTGATTCCCATAAGAGCAATGCTACAGAATAAGTAATTTTTCCCCGTTAATTCGTGGAATAAATTTAAAAATTTGGTTTCATTTTGAAGTACTGTCATATGTGGATGTTGATTGCGGAATGCATTTTCAAAACCCGTTTTATTGTTTTCATAAACGTTTGATATAAATAGTAAACTTTATTAATTTTTACTTAGTAGCAAAAAGAGATATTGCAAAAAACCTTAGCAATCAAAACACCCACAATCTACTTAACTTTAAGAAAAAAAAATACAGCTTTCGTTTTTTGACAAAAACAACACAAAAATATGCTTAATAGTAAAGGTATGTTTTGGTTATTTAACATTGAAATTGGTACCCAACTTCGCCGTTTTGAATGCAGGGAGCCGAGCCTAAGCCATTTTAAAAAGCCCAATATTGTAACTTTAAACGGTCGAAATTTTGTGTAGCGTGAACCTTTTGATGTCTGATTTGCGGCATCGTGTTCTCATAAGGTAGACCTTTAATTTTAAGTACAACTCGACCTATGCTCCTATTTAAGATTTTCTACGACTACCTGCGGGCCGTCCCCCTAAGGTGATACAAAATTTTAATTCCTTCAAAAAATTTAGTTCTTTTGGTAGATAAACGATGTACCAAGTTTTCTTGCTTAATCTGCAATGGTTACAAAAATATAACACCGTTCACAGACGTTTGAGACACTCTGTATATATATATATATATATATATGTATATGTATACATACAGAGTGTTCATAAAGTCCCTTTAACCCCGTTCATTATTTTTGTTAGTGAAAATAAGTTAACAAAACTTTGAATATTTCATGTGCTGCATAACAGGACGATTTTTTTCATATTATGACCCTATATGATTTTTGAGGGCTAAGGGGGGGGGGGGGGGGGAAGCTGTGGGGGGTGACAATTTCAAATGTAAAGGTAGGTCATGTAATACACCATTGAGAAGCTTATTAAAAAAGAAACATAATGGTGGAAACTAGAGCTTAGTTTCCTGCTTCGTTTCAAAGTAATGGACAGTTATTAAAGTTCTGGAAAACTACATTTTTATTATAAAATCAAAAAAAAAAATTTGTATAAAAGGTTATTTAGTCGATGTTTTTATAACTAGATAAAAAAAATTTAAATACGGTCTAAAAATCTTACCCAGACAGGATAGCATTTTAGTTACATTTCAAAGAGATGATGTTAAAATAAAAATATAATTTTCCAGAACTTTGATTGTCTATTATTTTGGAACGAAAGAAGATAATAAGGTCTGGTTTGTGCCATTCTGTTTCTCTTTGAATAAGCTTTACAATGGTGTATTACATGCGCTACCTTTACATTTGAAATTGTAAAATCCCCTCTTTCCCCAAAAAATCATAAAGGGTCAGATATGTCAAAAAATTGTCCTGTTTGGAACTCAAGATATATAAAAGGTTGTGTTAACTTATTTTCAGTAAAAAAAAAGTATATATATATATATTTTAGTATATAAACGCCTTAGTTTCGCATTAGTACTGCTCGCAGACCTTTCTTTGGTCACCGTTTAAGTGATGACGTGCGTTTCGGCTATTGTTCATACATTGGTCGAATCGCAATTCTTTGAAATGATTAGCATTTATATATGTCAATTACTACAAACATTTACCACATTTAAAAATAAACGGTACCAGGAACTGGCACGTTAAACAGATTCACTGTGACTTGTAGGGTGGGGTAGGAGAGGTGAGTTTTTTTTATTAAAGTAGATAGGAGATTAACTAATAAATATTATTATTATTATCTAGAGAGAAAACTATTCGATCGATTTCGAAAAAATTTCGCACCAAACACGTCAATTAGGCCTGTATAGATGCACGAAAAAAGGTTTTGGAAATTTTTTAAAAACAACCCCGTTTATGGCCAAAAAAACCCAAAAAATCAGTTATTATTATTATTATTATTAGCTAAACGAGAATTTTTAGAAAGATGCGGTTTTTTGCATATGGTAGAGCACATTAAAGGCTACAAAAAAGACAAATTTTATCAAAATCGTTAGAGCCGTTTTTTTATTTAAAAAAATAACTGATTTTTTTGGGTTTTTTGCCAAAAAGGGGGTTGTTTTTCAAAACCGTTTTTCGTGCATCTATTCAGGCCTACTTGACATTTCTGGTGCAAATTTGTTTGAAATCGATCGAATAGTTTTCGCTCTAGCTTTGTGTACATACAGACAGACATACATACATACAAACATTCGTACATACAGACAGACATTTTGTAAAAACCACTTTTTTAGACTCAGGGGGTCCCAAAACGGATATTTCCACAAAAATATCAACATCGATTTGTTTTTGCGATCACTATACTTTCTCACACATATGCACAACACTAATCCGGTACAGTTAATTAGGTATGGATTTTTTTAGGAAAGCCGCACACTTGCACATCGGTCGGTCCTTGCGTCATTACTAATAGTAATCTTGGTTAGAGGGGAGCGAGTTATGAAGCTTTTCCGAACCAATGTTCATATGAACAATTTTTCTTTTCTTTTTCTGTGTCCCCTATCATCTCATGAAGTTGTGCCAACCTCTCCCGAAACACCCTGTATATCTCTTCCTTGCAAAATTACTTCGTTGTCCGTTGAGGCTGTGGACAAATCTCTTCCTCCTTTTCGTCCGTTTGATTTTTCATCTTCATTCATCTTTACATATGCTTTCGACTGATGTCAATATACTCTTAGCTTTGTCAACCTTTGCTGAGAAAAACAGTTTTCTGTCTCTTCTAATAACTTTTATGTACAGATATAGGCGCGAAAGCTGGCACTTGACCTTGCCCGGGCGTGATGGGCGAGGGGTGTGGGGAAAGGGCGTAAGTGGAGACAAAAAACAGTTTCTCACGCCGCTCTCTAATGTGATTCATTCTTTCGACGAACTGGTGGTGTCACCTCACCCTTGAAAGGGTTGCAAAAGAAATAATCGCATACAATTGGAACATGGAACTGGTTTATCTACCCGCGCCGGGAATAGTGATGTTTTTAGTATGGTTAGTAGCCGGGATCTGTAACCGGTGTTGTCCTTTCTTGTCGTAGTAACACAATAAGCAATAAAGTGAATAACACAATAAATGCTTAATTATACTTCGCGTATGAAATACCGGAACGCGAACACTCGCACGGGGTAAAAAGTCTCCAAGGGACTGCAAATATAACTTGTCTGCGTTACGAGTGTGCAACAACAGAACTGTCAAACAACGCGTAGATGTGCTCGTTAAATTTAAAAGCAGCATAGTGTGGAAAAATCAATTTGAAAACTCGATTTCTGAAGTACTGTAGAAGAAAAAATGTCTGAAATTAGAGCAAGTAAATAATGATCCCATATTGTAATTATATACAAAAGAGAATTACTATACTAATAATTTGTAATTTAAAAGGTAGGCAATCGTGCAGAAATTCATTTACGAAATTACAATTTGTAACTCTTCTTTGTATATACACATCCTGAATGCCCTGCTGTTTAGAAGCAATTAGATGGGTGTCGATCAGTACAAACATGGATATCCCATGAGACGGCAAATGCTTCAATACCCAGTACATAGATTAAAGTTGTTCGAGGACGGGGTGCGCTATTCTGGTCTCAAATTGTACAACAGGTTGCCAGACAATATAAAGGAAGTGCCTTGCATTAAATTCTTTAAAAATAAACTTAAGGCTTTCCTTATAAAGTGGGCATTTTACTCGGTGGAGAGGACTCTTAGGCTTTAAATAGATTATACCAGGCATCTTAAAAGTCCCACCCCCCTATTATTTTTTTTATTAATAGAAATAGACAGATTTGCTTTGGGGATTGTTAACATGAACAAAAATGGAGTCTTTTGGTGTATCGTAAATTTCAACCTCTCCCCCAAAAATGGGGTATTTCGGGGGTAAGTCGAAAATTTTAAACGAGAACCCCTATTGAGTGACACTTCATTCTAAAGGCCTTGATAAAAGAAGAAGATGGGAGCAAAGTGCAAGTATGTATGTTGACTCTATCCAACACAATTACCAATCAAGTTACTATTTTTCCCCATTTAAATAACATTGAAATGTTAAAGATGATACATCTGTTAATTTTTACAAGGGTTTAATCCAGTAGATCACTCAATCTAAGTTATAAAACATAGTAATTAGTATAAAAACAGTAAAGCTAAGCCCTCTGGAATTCCCAGGTACTGGACTTTGGGTTGATACAACCTTGCTTTGTTAATCATAACTGTGCATGTTTGTCGACTCCTAATAGTAAAAAGTCCAGTACCTGGGAATTCCAGAGGGCTTAGCTTTAGTGTTTTTATACTAATTACTATGTTTTATAACTTAGGTTGAGTGATCTACTGGATTAAACCCTTGTAAAAAATAACAGATATATCATCTTTAACATTTCAGTGTTACTTAAATGGGGAAAAATTATTACTTTGATTGGCCATTGTGTTGGATAAAGTCAACATACAGACCTGCGCTTTGCGCCAATCTTCTTCCTTTATCAAGGCCTTTAAAATGAGGTGTCACTCAATATAAGGGTTCTCATTAAAAATTTTCGACTTACCCTTTTTGGGGGAGGGGTTGAAATTTACGATACTCTAAAAAACTCATTTTTTGTTCATGTTAACAATCCCCAAAGAAAATCTGTGAATTTCCATTAATAACAAAAATAATGGGGGGGGGGGATTTTTAAGACACCTGGTATAGTTGTTTTATGTCTATTGTACGATCGATGTGAAATAGAGTATACGAGTATAGTTATGTATGTCTTATTTATATTACTTGTATTATATACTGTGTATTAATTTGTATTGTATTGCATTCTGTATATATGTTTATCATTTGTACTATGAATGTTGTATATGTGATTATGTGACAACTCAAATGTCTACTGCAGCAAAGCTATTTGTATACCGAATGAGGCTAATAAATCAAATCAAATCTCCACACTAACAATGAAAAATATTATATTTAATGTAGGCTATGGGATTCTGTACCAAATAACTCAACCAAATATATCAACGAAGAAACTTGCTAATGCGCTTTTAACAATGTTTAGGTCCACATATTAGCGTGAAAATTTTTTTTCTTCAATGAATTTTGTAAAATCACCAATGGAAATAAATTTGGAAATGAATTCGCTGCGAAAAGCGTTAAACTAATGAATGCGGAATATTAACCTAATATTAAAAAACTAACTGAAAATAAACAACAGATTTTTCGTTAAATATGGACCTACTTCAACTTTATACCGGGTGTCCAAAAAGTCCCACCCCTCTTAACTTTGGAACAAGTAGAAATAAATAAACGAGCTTCGGGATATCTTAATATGACAAAGGGAGATGAATTTTGGTGCAACCGACCATTTCACACCTTACCCCAAAATTGGGGGAGGGGGGGGGGTTGAAAGGGTAATTCAAAAATCTTAAATACAAACCCCAATAAGTGATACCTCATTTTAAAGGGCTTGATAAATGAAGAAGAACAGCACAAATTATTAGAGGTCTTTGTCTTAACCCTATCGAAAATGGCGGCCAGTTAAAGTTGAAAACATCTTAGCTTACAAGATGCACAGAAATCCGCAGAACAGTACATCCGAGCTAGTACTAAAACATTGTAAGTGAAAACTGTCATGAATATAGACAATCTTGTTTATATTTTATATAATTTTTTTAAATACTTTTTCCGCTTACACACTTCCTCAGCAAGGGATATTAATTAAATTACACTTGAGGTATTCAATCTGTTAATTCAATTATTGCAGTAAAACCGTACAAGTGAGATAACATCGACCAATATCTGGAGCGATCAGGGTAGCTCAGTTGGCAGAGCATTACGACGGAAACACAAAGGTCCCGGGTTCAACTCCCGGTCTTGGTCTATGTTTTTTCACTTGTAATTTAATCACATCTTGTTTATGCTTTTTTTTAATTTTTAGATTTCAGTTTTAAATGTGACAAGATAAAAATAACACAACTTACACAATGAGGGAGCACAATGTCCATTTCAGAGGTATTACCAAGTATATACTCTGCTATATACACATGTGCACTATATATAGTAGAGGACGCGGTGCGCCTATAGAAGTTTTAACTTCAACAGGGGTAATGTCGCGGGGTAATGAACGACATTTTACCCGCTTCTCAAAAAAGTTCGCCATCCCTGGTCTTATAGATGGTACAAGGAGGAAGAAACCCTTAAAAGGTACACTAACGTTGTTATTTTGTTTGTTCAAAAGTCTGTGGGAGAAAAATTACCCCACGCGAGTTCTCTAGGGTTAAATAAATCCTTTTCGGCTAGGTCTGAAGGCGATATAACAACGTTACTAATGCAATAAAACCCTTCTCTGTTGTAGCTCCTCTTCCTTGATATTCGTCTTCTACCTTAATTGCACTTATTTCTCCGTAATTAACTATCAAGATTTGCCTTGTAGTGCCTCATATCAAGAGAGACACGCTATAAAATGTATTTATTTATTTATCCGTTCTACGGGTATACAAGATTTAGCGCTCAGGCAGGCACGAGTCGTGCGCAACATAATTTTGGGATAATTATTATGGAAAAAAGAAGAAAGAGAAAAAAGAAAAACACAATGTACGAAAAGTATAAATAAGATCAGCACTAGAACGTCTCGGCGGGGCTCGCACACAAATATCTAACAAACAAAACTTCATAAGTAGAAAGCGGAATAAAAAAGAACGATATCAACTCCTATAAAAGCAAGTGTACGTCCGTACGTACGTACGAGAATAATATATAATACTAGCTGACTCGTACGGCGTTGCCCGTGGTGGTTGGTATTTTCAGTCTTTTTAACGTAATTGTATTCTTTTTAAGTGTACAGTCAGTCATTGGTATTTGGCTTTTATATATATAGATCTTAAATAATAAAAGCACTATTGTCATAATAATAAAAGATCTGAAATTATGATTTTAGTAACTTTGATCCCCCCAAACCCCTCCTAAAATTTCGAAATTTTTCATACCCTTTCTTAGTGAGCACCTATGGCCCTAGAGGAAGCTACATACCAAATTTCATTCCAATCTGTTCGTTAATTTTGGAGAAATCGTGATTTAGTCATTTTTACCCCCAAACTCCCCTAAAATTTCCAATTTTTTAAAACCCTTTTTTAGTGAACACTTATGGCCCTAGAGGAAGCTACATACCAAATTTCATTCCAATCCGTTCGGTAGTTTTGAAGAAATCGTGATGAGTGAGTGAGTGGTATTTCGCTTATATATATATATATATATATAGATAAAAGCTGATTTTACCCATCACCTGTAATACTTAAACAAAACCCAGCGTATATTTTGGGGTTATGCTTACAACTTCAATCATTATAATTTCTTGTGAAGTTGATTTTTTTTTAATGTACACTATAATACGTTATAAGATTTGCTTTGAGTTCAGTGACGGATCTACAAATTGTGAGCTCCCTGCAAAATTTCTCCAAGGGCCCCTCGAGCAGGCGTCGATGGAGGGAAGAGTGGGAAACCGTACACATTTTTTTCATAAAACAACTAGAGGAATGTTTAACATAAAGTTTATCAAATAAATTTTGCTAAGCTTTATTAAACAAGTTGTACTCATATTGAAGAACTTACATAAATGTTAAGTGTAAAACGTTATGAGTTTCACATTTTTTAAATTTTTAAGTACCAAGTTTAAACTTTTTAATTAAATTACAAGTGAAAAAACATAGACCAAGAGGGGGAGTTGAACCCGGGACCTTCACGTTTCCGTCGTGATGCTCTGCCAACTGAGCTACCCGTACAAGTAGATAACATGGATCAGTATCTGGAGCGATCAGGGTAGCTCAGTTGGCAGAGCATCACGACAGAAATATGAAGGTCCCGGGTTCACTCCCGGTCTTGGTCTATGTTTTTTTCACTTGTAATTTAATTAAATATCCCTTGCTGAGGAAGTGTGTAAACGGGAAAAAATATAAAATGAAATATTGAACTTTTTTCTTTACACAGTAAAAAATGTTTAATTAAAAGTGAAACGCAAGCCAGATCCGCAATTTTATAAAGAATATTCAGTTTTGTTTCAGCACTCAATAACAAAAGATGGATTTATAAAATGGTTTGAAATGAGGCAATGTCAAAGCGCTGAGCTGCAAGAAATTGCACTGTTTACATACGGCTATAGAGTGAAGCGCTGGCGTCGCCGGTTGCTTTCTTGTTTACTGGAGCAGACCCGCTCGGCTTCCTAAATTCAAAACGGCGAAGTTGGGTACAAATTTCAATGTTAAATAACCTAAACATACCTTCACTATTAAGCATATTTTTGTGTTATTTTTGTCAAAAAACGAAAGCTGTATATTTTTTTTCTTAAAGTAAAATAAATTGTGAGTGTTGATTGCTAAGGTTTTTTTCAATATCTATTTTTGCAATTGAGTAAAAAATTAATAAAGTTTACTATTTATATAATACGTTTATGAAAACAATAAAACGGTTTTTGAAAATGTATTCAGAAATCAAAATCCGCATATACAGTACTTCAAAATGAAACCAAATTAAAAAATGTATTCCACGAATTAACGGAAAAAATGACTTATTCTGTAGCATTGCTCTTATGGGAATCAGATTGAATATGGCGGGGAGGGAGACGATCGGTTCCGTCCGGCGTAGTTCAGATATTATCGTCAAGCACTGAAATACATTCAATAAACATAAAATGTTGGTTCATCAGTCTAGGCCTAACCTAAAATTATTGTGTGTATATTTAATTTATTTTACCTGCCTTAACGGCAACATACATAGGGCCTACAATAGTTTTAGGTTAGGCCTAGAAAGTAATTTTAAGTCTAGGCCTAACCTAAAATTATTTGATGTATGCTGCCTTTAATATACGTAAAATAAATTAAACATACTCCTAATAATTTTAGGTTAGGCCTAGACTGATGAACCAACATTTTATGTTTATTCAATGTATTTATAATGAATGGACTACAATGGTAAAAATCCGTTGTGGTTCCTGGATATTCATTTTTATAATTAATTTTGTAAAATTGGATTTATCTAGGCCTACCGCAGGTTGGCATCGTAGGGCACGCTTGACAAGTTGATTCGAGAGGAGCGTTATCTGCTAGAATGAACTGTTGAACCCCGACTTGTTCGAAATGGAACAGTAATTTAGAAAAATAGATCATAAATTCTCCTAGGGGAAACCAAAATCCGGGAATAGTTTGTATTTGGGGTGTTTTCGGGAAATGCATTACGCCAACCACGTATGTGTTTGCCGTAAAATTACGTAATCAAAAATTGATGTAATATTAAAGTTATTAACATGTGAAGTTTCGGGAAAATTTCAAAATTCCTCTAATTTAAAAAAACAAAAGGTTTTTTAGGCTTTACAAGAGTAGGCCTAAAATAAATGTGGAGTTGTAAAATAATGAAATTTGAAAAATGTAGAAAGTAGAGAAAATAAAAAGTTTGAAGTTAAATAGAGTATATAAGGACTAAAGTTTTTTAAAGTATTACTTAAACAAGTTATAAAGAATGAAAATTAGTAAAACAAATTAAAATAAAATTTTGAAATTTAATTAAATCAAAAGGATGATAAATTTCACACTTTTAAGATAAAATAAAAAGTTAAATAAAAGTTTTAATCAGTAAGTATAACAAAAAAGAGTATTAACTAATTAGATATGTAATAAAAATCCAGTGTATAAAATAAATTCCGGGAAATTCATATGCCCAAAAAAGTGAAAAATCGTTAAACTCCCAAATACCAAAACCAGAAGAAAAACAAAACAGATTAAATGAAACAGCGGCTAGTGAGCAAAACAAATATAAACCATAACTTGTGAAAAGGCAAATTGTGGACAACGGAAAACCAGAGACTTTTCCGAGAGTGGTCGCGGGAAAAACACGCGTGAGTCGCGATCGCGAACCAGACATCGCACCACCCTGAATCGAGTTCGAGAAGAAAGAAGACGTCGAACGTAATCCAAAAAGTTCACGAGTGAGAAGATCGGATGAATCTGCGAAAAGTTACAAGCGAAAAGAAAAAAGAACAATGATGAAATTAGCCGAAGCAAGATAACGAATCTGTGGGTTGCACGAGCCAATAGGAAGCGTGGAAACAGGTCTACCAACTTCAGTAGTAATTATATTCAATGAAAAATGTAAATTTAATTAAAACAAAGGTGTAACGAAATTGGGAGATAACAAGAAAAATTACTGGATGATTAGGAATAAAAAGTATGAGTGAAAAATCCTGGAGAAAAGGGATTTTCAATAAGGAAAAACATAGTGACGAATCTAGTTGCAAACGTCACTATAAATACTCCAACCCGGGAGAAACTGGGGCTTCTTGGATCTTTGAGTTGACAGTAGTCACGTCACTCCGAAGGTTGTTTTATAAAACACTTAAGTCAAGTAACATAACGTAGTATTTTCTACGTTAAACTTAAATAATTTTACACAAGTGTGACTCAGAGATATTATGACTGGTAGATTAGAATGCCAGCATAATTACTTCGTTAAATTACGTAAAATCAGTGGAAACTTAGTTACAACAGATTTGACCGTTTTTTGGGTCATTATGGAAGAAATCTACAGGACTTAGTGCTACTAGTCAAGTAGTCAAGACGGTAGTTACCGAATGACGTAATCAAACGAACTTCAGGACTGGACTCCAGGATACCATCAGGCGAATTTCACTGACATGCAATCGTAACTTCGAGGGAATAACAGACCAAGGACATCAGACGACATCTCATCACCAGTATCAACCTTAAGAAGACATCCAGAATCCTACAACTTTACCCAACAGGACAACACCTTCAACAACACGACAACAGAAACAGCACGCAGTTCACCTGTAAAGCCTCGTCCACACTTTGTGCCGTTATTTAAATGGCGCGCCACTATTTGGAGCAAAAATGCACTCTCGCTGAATTAAAGGTAAATCCCTGCTTAACACACTGAACGCCCACGGCATCTAGCGGGTAGAGAACGTAACTCTAAAACAGCTGATACCGCATAACTCAGCCCAGGCGCATGCGCAGGTATCTGTAACTTATGTAATCGTTCCTTAGTCATTCTCTTTATAATTAACCTTGAACTTGTACAGACCTTCGTTCAGCGACCGACATGAAAGACTTGAAAACCTCATGGCAACCTAAACGTTTGTAAAATGCGAAGTGAAACGTAAACTAGTTTTTTTTAATTAAAAATAGTCGTTTACAAAGTGCGATAAATCAAAAACAGTGATGTCGCGAAAGTCATTCATATTGTAAAGCGGACGGTCAAGTTTCGTTACTTGCAAAACATTTGAATACGTTTAAACACTTTTACATCAATTACCAGGTAACGATTTAAACAAATATTTCCATCTGAGTTGCTATATTAATTTGTACTGTTGTAAATTTTAACTATAATTATATATCTGCAGTTACAGAATAATTTTGTTAATCCATAAGTAAATTTAACCTATACAGCCATTTCTTTTAAACCTATGATACAGCCTATAAGCCTTCAGCAAATTTCAGTTTAAAATATAGTAGCCTTTTGTGCCTATATGAAGGAGAAACATATTAGTAGAGTAGTGGTCTCTGTTCAAATTTTCTGTTATTAATTTTATAAAACAATATGTTACCATACAGTTTCTTGCACGAACAAACATTCAGTTTCTTTCATAATATTACAATTATGTTTTGCACATGATTTTTTGCACTTAACCTTTTGGTTCTGAAACTAAAATTATGTTGTATTTTGTTTCATAGTTTACAACTGGTGCGACAATGACCTACAAAAACTGAATAAGCTTAATTTTGGAAAATTTCTACCTTCAAAAGAACTGTCAGTGTAAAATTCCAAATTATTGAAATATCAGTGACTATTAATAGATAATTTATATATAATTCAAAATAGCAATTACCTGTGTCTTAAAATCAGTATTAATGAAGGCTTATTTGTAACAAGAAAAATACAAAAATAATCTGATAAAGGCTGTATGTAAATTTCTTTTAATTAAATAACTTGGATGGGGCCGCTAGCAAATTTTTAGAACCACAATCCTCAAAGGATTTCATTCTAAATTCAATAAACCCTTTTTTCTTCTTAAATGAGAGACGTCTCTGAAAATTATTAAACGCCATTATTTTTATTATTTAATTTAACTTAGTATTAAGGTTGGCCAACAAAACAAGTGTTATTAATAAATCCATGGTGCTATGTATTTAATCTTGTAATCTTGTAAAAGGTAATAAATTGTAATAAATCTTTTTATTATAAATGGGGAGGGTTTTTCTAATTTTACTTTAGGGGAGGGATCTTTTAAATTTAATCAAAATCAATATTGTAAATGTAAACTATTCTTAAATTTTCTTTTCAATTATAACTAAGGGCATATCAATTTAAATCTTTTCTTTAAGGGCATATGAATTTTTGCATATCAATTTGCAAGTAATTTAATAAACAAACTGTTTGTTATATGAATTGTATTTTTTGTATTTCCTGTAAATAGCTAACTCAGGTGTTCAGTGTCAACATTAAATAAGGTAAGGTTACAGATCTTTTGCTGTACTTGGTAAACTTTTATTTCTTATAGGATTGTATGTACCATCTTAGTCTTAGCCCAGCACGCATTCCAAATTGTTGTCGTTATTTCTTTAAAGGTGGTACAACTTGCAGACTGTGTATGCAAACAATCGGCCGATTGTCTGCCGACACAGTTTGTGATTCGAGTCTCCGTCTTGTTTTGCGTCCACACTAGAAAGCCAGTGTTTGACGACATGGTGACTGAAGAGGACGTGGTTTTAGCTTGTGCGTGCTTTATCTTTCTAAATCATGTGGCTGATTTATTATTAAATAACAATAACAATACACTAATTCTCACACACATACGTTTAATGACTGTAATTTTACCCTCCCTCTCTTTCCTATTGACTGTGGTATTTCACTTTCTGTTGTTACGATAATCCTATTGGTTGTTTATACGCTAAGACCATGCCTACTCTTGTAGAGGGATATAAATATATAGCTTAGTCCTAGGCTAAACTAGTTATACGTTTTTAGTTGTAGCTTATGTATCACTGAGGATGACGACTTTGTCGTTGAAACGCGTTTGGTCATTAAACTTATGTATGTGAGAATTACCGTATTGTTATTATTATTTTTTTTTAAATCTCTCTTTATGTATAAACAAACACAATATTTTGTTAGTTATATTGTTCAAACAATAGTTTTTCACTAAAAATTCAATATTAATATATGTTCTATAATATGAAAAAGGTCATTTTAGAGACTAATATTGAAGTATACTATTCTTAATTTCAAATAAAAAGTAAAGGGGTAAAAATACGTATTACTTACTCTCACAATTTTATTGATATAATAAGAATAACAAAATTGTTATGTTATGTTCTTTACAAAAGTATAAAATGTACCAAATATCACTTTACAGTATAAGTATTTTGATAGTCGGCCGACAGTCTGAGTGTTTCCCGTTCGTTTGGAAAACAGAAAACATTGTCTTTTGTCTTCAGAAACACACAAACTGTCGGCCGATTGTCGGCGGACAGTCGGCAGACTAGCTGAAGACGTCTCCGGAGACAAGAGAAAACACCGGAGAGATAGTCGGCCGACAATGTTTCCGCAGACAAGTCTGCAAGTGTGGACGACATCGGGAATCAACCGCTGACGTCATCACTAGCGTCGAGACGGCAAGACAGTTGTTAAAAGGTCGGTAAAGAGCGTTAATAAGTTAGTCCCTGTTAAAATTTGCCTGAATTAAATTCATAAAATTTATTGAGTATACTTAGTTATTTAGGATGTCAGATTAAATTGAAATTGTTAAATAATTTAGAAATAAATTCATATATTTTTAAAGTCAATTTAAATTCAGTAAAATAAAATTTAAAAGAGTTACTGCTTAAAAACGTTTAATTGAAGTATCAGAATAAATAAATGATTTGTTCTGCCTTATAATATTAAGAAAGTATTATAAACAATTATATAATTGATATTGTGTACTTGTTGGAAAGGTTCCAACCAGAGAATATTTTATTTTATGTTTTGAAGAAGTTAAATAAATTAGTAATTTTTATTTTTCAATATAAAAATCTTTTATTTGGTAAAATTACCTATTATTCCAATGTCCCATTATTTTATGAATTTTAGTTTAAGAATTACCACTGTGATAAATTATAAAAATATCACAAGCACAAATAAGCATTTTACAAGGTTAGTTTCAGTGTACTCACTACTTAGAGATCAACGATCATTAAAATTAAATGCTTGTGTTCTCGCTGAGCTTGATTAAATTTAAATTCATTGGAAGTATAAAATTAAAGTTTTTTTTAGTCAGAATATTTAGAAAACTGAATATTCGACACGCACTTGGTTCACCTAGGCCTCAGAAGAGAGATTGCCGAATACTTCCAGTAGGTAGTATCAACTTGTTCTATAACAGTTACTGTACAAAAATTAGTTCAAAGTTAAAGAATTCGCGTCCCAAAAAGTGGGGCCCGAACGTTGTACAGTGTACCGTTGTAGGACATTTAACTGTGTTTACCATCTTAGCTTTGATATAATTAATTCTACACCTTTATTTTAATAACATTAAACGTATGGAAACAGTAAATATTTGTATAAAAAACAAACTAATAATAAACGGCAATTGAAAGATTAAAACTATGTGTGTATATTGGCCGTTAAGGCTGGGGCCGGCAAAATAATTGAAGAAAAGGCGTGATGAACTTCGTTCCTGACGGGGGTCCCACGACAGCACACATTTACTTTTTTTTAATTCAAGTGCGACCATGTCCAAAATATGGATGCACACAACTACAGCACCAGGTAAGCTTGAGAGTATCGTTCCAGATAGCACGGGTTTAATTTATTTAAACTTCCCTCAAGAGTTGGTGTAAAGTTCATGAATAAGCTTACTAAAAGCATTCAAAAACATGTAACAGTCCTAGACAATTTCTATTGTCCTGATACTTTTACTCGGTGGATGAGTTTATGCATCGTGATTGTACATTTTTATGATAGATGTGATCTCTTTTTTACATTTTGTTTTATCTCATTAACTTATTCTTACAGTTTTTTTTTCAATTTCGTGTATTTATGTTAATTGTTGTATATTTTTCTCCATTTTTTAAGCTGCTTGATGTTTAATTGTATTTTGTGATTTTGTGTGTATTTGTTCCTATGTGTTGTAATATGACCTGTTTTGTACAAATAATTTTTAGTAAAAAAACCAATATCGAACAAATAAATAAATAAGTTTAGAATCCTTCCGACAGAAACAAATCGGCATTGCGTCTGTCGATCACACAACTAGCATGTTCAATGTTTTGTCTCGTACATATAATTGTGCCTCAACGTAATTAAACGCAAGCGAATCAATAGTCAAGTCAAACGATGTAGCAGCAACTATAATTAATCTCACCAGAGATGCTTTCAAGCCTTTAAATTTCAACAAAACCGGGAACCTTTGTACACTACTTTCGTAATTGAGTCCGCTATTAATACTTTAAGCATGTAAGAAATTATAACAATCATTATTTAACCTTAATCTCATAATTTTGCTAAACTCATAACATTTTTATATTAATTTGTCTCTTGAAATTATATAACCTTGGAATTTGCTTCAACTATAAAGTTTTATAAATAAATATTGGGCTTGACTTGTGAGAAGATATACTTGATAGAATAAACTTAGAACACATAATCTCACAACTAATACGTTTATAGTTATAGTTATAGTTTGACTATTGTAGCTCGTGCATCACTGAAGATGGCGACTTTGTCGTTGAAACGCCTTTGAGTTAATAAACGTATTAGTTGTGAGATTTAGTGTTCTAAGTTTATTCTATCAAGTATAAAGTTTTAACCTAATTTCAAAATAAAAAAGGCAAGTGAGTTTTGTAAACCACATCCGTGTTATTTAAAACAGGGTTCTTGTTAAATTTAAAGTATAATTAACAGGAAATATATCTGTAATTTATTTCTTTAATAAAGAAAAGTCTAAAACAAAATCTTACAGTAAGGTAAAAGGAAACCAAGACAATCCATTGGTTTTGACCTTTATGAACTGCCTATTGAGTCTATTGTAAGGCTCAAAAGTGAAAAATATTATCGGTGCTCATGGACTATTCCCGATATTAGGTTTCACCGTAAGAGTAACTGCAATAGGACATCTTTCCTATGGAAATTCGGTAATAACAGCGAAAACTGAGAACAAGCACAAGGAAGACAAAATTGTCCACCACGATCGGAATTCTTCGTTATAGTACCGAAAACACAAGAATACAAAATAATCGATTAATTAAACGATCATTCGATTATCCCATCATTACCAAGAGCCGCCAATACTACGTATACATTAGAGGAAGTAAAATGATCAGGTTCTGTCTTCTAACAGCACACTAAGAATTGATATATCGAGTGAAGGGTCTGACAAGGCATGCACTTTGAGAAACATCGAGTTAGACTAATGGAGACAGGCAGACGTTAGAGTTGTGTATCACCAGACACTAGAGAAGAAATAGCCAATTTACTTATCAATGGTACCGGCCTAAACCTGATACAACTACTAAGCTCAAAACATCTCCCACATTGCCTCTTCCTTGATAATTCCAGGTTAACACCTACACCATGGTTGTCCCGCATTCCAAATTTATTTCATCCATTATTCACACTAGCCTACATTTTTGAAAAAATCGTTAAATATGAACGATTCAATCGAAGAATCATAACTCAGTTTAGAAATCAATCTATTCGCGTGGAGTATTATATTTGTTGATAGAGTTGTGGTTCGCTTGTTCACTATCCCGTCCCTTTATTTATCATTTAACCACTTAACTTGTATCGTAGGGGTCCAGTTGGACCACACAATACATACTCTCAAGATTTTCTGCAACAAGTTTTTGTATTACATAGTGTTTTCTTGATTCAAGTATTCTCCTAATTTGAGATGTCGAATGAAGCGAACTTATAACTATTCAAAAGTTTTGCTACGTGACCTAAGGGTACAAAAAGACCTCGACAGGTTGAATATAGTAATCCATTTGGTAATCACTTGTGTTACAGCGTGGGGCCGTGAGTAACCTACCAATTTGGTACTCACTTGTGTTACAGCGTGGGGCAATAAGTACAATTTTTTACTCATTTGTGTTACAGCTTGGAGCCATGAGTACCAATTTGGTACTCACATGTGTTACAGCATGGGACCGTGAGTAGCCTAAAAATTTAGTACCAATTTGATATTTACTTGTGCTACAGCTTGGGGTCACGAGTACGCATTTGATACTTAGGCCTACTTGTGATACAGCTTGGGGCCATGAGTACGATACCAATTTGGTACTCACTAGTGTTACAGCGTGGGGTCATGACTACCAATTTGGTACTCACTTGTGTTACAGCTTGGGGACATGAGTCCAATTTGGTACTCACTTGTGTTATAGCTTGGGAACATGAGTCCAATTTGGTACTCACTTGTGTTACAGCTTGGGGTCACGAGTACCAATTTGATACTCACTTGTGTTACAGCTTGGGGCCATGAGGCCAATTTGGTACGTACTTGTCTTACAGCTTGGGGACATGATTCCAATTTTGTACTCACTGTGTTACAGCGTGGGGCCATGAGGACCAATTTTAAATATTCTTTTGAGGCTACAATCTGTACTTAACAAATGATACATAAATTTTGTGTGTAGAAAATATTTAATTCCACTATTTTTTTACTGTAGCATTGGAATTTTAGGATTGATAAATGTGTAAGTTGGCCGTCCTTTTAATAATATTTGAAGCAAGTAGTCTTAATGTTGGTGATAAGCAAGCTGGAGCACAAGCGTTCTTTCCAGTCAAAATGTATAATGACAGTGACGAATATATTTTTAAAATATTGGTTCAAAGTATGAGAGTAATGTAGACTGTGACTGTACAACGTCAGCACAACTCGAAGAAACATGAACAATCGAAAAAACAAACCCGCAATGTTTAGTAAATTCTACAAAATGTATTTGAATCTTGCGATGGAATTAACAAGGCAGCTTAACACAGGCTAAAAAGGAGTTTACCTTCGGTCATTAGTGTAAATCGTGAACATTTACAACGCAGTAACAACCAAATTAACTGCAAAGACGGTGGAAGAAACCTTGCAAAGGAAAAACAAAATGTTTGCAATGTAAGATATATCTGTGTACCGAGTGGTTTTACATTCAGCATCCACTTAGACAACTTTTACAAAATTCATAATTTAACTTTTAACAATTTTCTATAAACATGATTGAAGATAGAATCTTCAAGAGATTAACATCTGACAACTTTCATAAACATAATTAATTTTGACAATCTTGTTCAATAAATTTCTACATACACATACAGTGGCGTAACAACCGGGGGGGGGGGGGGGGGGCAATCAGGGCACGTGCCCTGAGCGCTTCTCTGGAGAGGGCGCCGTTTTGACAGTTTTCTTTTAATAACACATGTTTTAGGAAAGACAAAGTTAAAATCAAACAGTAAATTTTTATTCTCAGTTAATAGGGGAATTAATTTTGTTCTTTTATAAAACGCGATATACAAAAATAGTGGTTTTCTAAGTAGGCCAGTCGGTAAAGGTCAATTTTGACCAAAAGTACCAGTAATTTGCAATACGGCTGATTTTTTTTTTATAAGTACATTAAAGTATGTAGATTAACATAAAAAAAAGTTTACCAGTCTATCGATTTCCCAAAGTCGAAAAAAAAAATCGATTATCATTTTTTTTTCCGATTATCCTTAATATTTCGAGCTGGGATGAAGATAGAGGAAAATAAAAAATACCACCGTGTAGGGGAGGTATTTTTCAACAAAAAAGGTCATATGTATTTATTTCGTCCGAGCAATGGTTTGTCCGGAAAAAATTCGATAATGCAGGTATGTATTTTGCAGCAGGGGAAATCACTAAAATGGGACATCTTATTCATATATGAAGCGTTGGCTCATTCTAAATTGGCCGAATTTTAATATATCGAATTGAAACTTGACATAGGAGTTAAAATATATATTTTAAACAATTATGCTGAGTCTCAGCTTGTTATCTTGAAAATTACCCGATCTAGAGCCACTTGACTTATTAATGGGTTTCTCGATTTTAGGAGTACCGGACCCACCAATTCATTTTAAACAGCTCCAGTTTAGAAAATTTTCAAAATATCAACCTGAAAGTTTTTTTACAAGTTAAATATATATATTCAAACAAGTTCAAGGAGTATAAACCTTTTTCATTATTTACTTTTAAAAGCACAAGTAAATTAAAAATGTATAATTTTAGACCTTTTTAGATTTTTCATCAAAACGCTTGACTATCAGCTGCAGATTAGTCATTTTTTAAATATAGTTTTTAAAATAAGTATAGCAAAAAACAATTGTATTTTTAACTTCTGTACCAATTTTTAAATCGATATGTTCAAAAATGTCGAAAATGGAGTCGTTGAATCCAAAAGTGTTATAGTTAAAACGAGATAGGTAAAACAGAAGACTATTTTCAAGCGTCTCGTTTTTAAAAATAACACGAAAAAAATCGTTCAGACTTACTAAGAATATTTATACTGGTGTACTCAACTTGTAAAACAAATTTGATGTTGATATTCCAAAAAGTTTCTAAACTGGAGCTGTTTAAAATGAATTGGTGGATCCGGTACTCCTAAAAGCGATAATCGAAATCGACTCCTAGATTGGGTCATTTTCAAGATAACAAGCTAAAACTCAGCATAAATGTTTAAAATATATATTTTAACTCCTATACCAAGTTTCAATTCGATATATTAAAATTCGGCCAATTTAAAATGAGCCAACGCTTCATATATGAATAAGATGTCCCCTTTTAGTGATTTCACCTGCTGCAAAATACATACCTGCATTATCGAATTTTTTCCAGACAAACCATTGCTCGGACGAAATAAATACTGTTACAAATTAATGGGGTGTGTGATCAAAAATAAATATTAGTTATATTAATTATTAGAGTTAGTATGTTTAGTGTAAAGATATTACTTTGCGTAAGACAGATAGAGGTAAACAAGGAAGCATAACAAGGAAGGATGAGCTTGGCGGAAGTGTTTTTGTGATGCACGGAAGAACAGTGTAGTTGGTCAACACGGAAGTTAGATGGGTTATATAAGCATAACCCTAATCTAGATTCGAGGCCAGTCTGTTAAGGTGTTGGGCCGGTAGCTAGGCCAGTCTGTTAAAGTGTGAGGCCGGAAAGCTAGGCCAGTTAGCTAGGGACGTTTGGCCGGGACTTGGCCAAGTATTGTGATCGAGAAGCTAAGGGTTGGAAGCTGGACAACACGAGACAAGCCAACATACGAGAAGTCTACACGAGATTGAAGGACGAAACCGATTCTGCAGCAAAACGATACTGGAG
>JAGFPH010000174.1:492380-502798 GCA_018207615.1 Philaenus spumarius | reverse complement strand
AAGTAGTATCTAGTAAAGAAAATGTATGTAGAGCATAAGTAAAGGCTAATGTATCAAACCATATATATATATATTTGTATTGTATTATATTATATGAGTAAATATAGAGAAATAAGTATTACCACTGAACCGCTGATGCATTATTGTAATTGATCTGTCCCTTATTTATATATTAACCTAGTGTTCGAACCCGGGTAATAAGGGTAGTTATTTCAACCCCTAACAATACATATTACCTTTTTTGTTGAAAAATACCTCCCCTACACGGTGGTATTTTTTATTTTCCTCTATCTTCATCCCAGCTCGAAATATTAAGGATAATTGAAAAAAAAAATGATAATCGATTTTTTTTTCGACTTTGGGAAATTGATAGACTGGTAAACTTTTTTTTATGTTAATCTACATACTTTAATGTACTTATAAAAAAAAATTCAGCCGTATTGCTAATTACTGGTAGTTGTAACCTATACCGACTGGGCTAAAGCTCTGATATAGTAATACTGCAAGGCGTATTAAAGAAGGTGTGTGCATCGAGGAGCGTGAACTCGTCCTACCCGCGCAGCTACGTCACGTGCGAGACTCTGAACCAGCAGTTCCGAGCGCAATTGTAAGCTTTTGCTCAAACTGTGAATTAAATACTTTATGGTTGTCTAAAAATTATGTTTTTGGTATCGATGGAAAGGTAATAAAGTGAGCATTAAAATGATCTATGTCCATGGTCAAATATTCTTAGGCGTATAATTTTGAAACAAGCCTAAATCTAATCTACGGGTTTGAATGGCATAAAAACTACCCTAAGTGAGGAAGTTTTTTACTATTAATTTCGGGAGGTATTCAAAGACATAGAAATGTAGAGAATAAAATGTAGTAAATACTGACATCAATTTTTTTTTATGAAAGTTGTAGCTTTCCTATATAATAAGATTGTAATCAGAACCATAGTTACTCGCTTCTTGCGGCGATTGAATGTACGCTAATATAATTTGTTATTAGTTCTCATTTCTCTTCGTTATTTATTATTCACAATGATGTGAACAGGTACATTTTGTTTAGTGTATAAATATGAATTTTTAAAGAGTTGAAAAATTTAAGTAGCTCTATAGGGTAAAAGAACCTTTTACCATCAATAAGATGGTGATTTTTCCAGTTTATTGGTTTTGTTATGTTTACTATGCCTACTATTACTAGTACTAAATTTACTTTTCAAAAATTGAAATTATCTAAAATTGTGATTGTTTAGTTAGCCTACCCAAGGTAGATAATAAATAAAAATAAATGTAAACTAAATATCAATGAAATAATTAAAAAATAGTAGTCTAGGTGATAAATAAAAAGTCGTGGTGAATACAACATTGAGTTTTATTTCAGTATTAATCCTGGATTACTTATGTTAAATTTTTTTCACTGGATTACTTATGTATCGTAAATTTGACTACTAACAAATATTTTATTTTTTTTTTTTACTGTACTAAAATAATTTTGTAATTCTTTTTTTAAATTGTAGTTGTATCCTAGCATATTTTAGGGCTATATATTTTTTTAAAAAGAGTTATACATCAAATAAATAAAATAATTTGTACCACCAATATTTTATTTTTGTTACTCTTTAGAGTTATTTAATAACTAACAACAGCATTTCAGTTACGGTATAAATTCTGTCCACTTCGAACATAAAACAATTTTAATACTCTAAAAATAGATGTTTTAACCGTCTAAGAGTCAGGCACATTTTTACTTCTTGTACACTTGTGATTATCACTTAGATAGAATGTATCCTATTCAAGTAAAGAGTGCACTATTATATATTTTATTGTTCAGGAAAGTATGGAGAACATTGCCATGTAAACAAAATATTTAAACAAATTTCTCTAACTATTTTTGCGTTTCTAAAGAAAAACAAACCAAATTGGTAAACCAAAGTTTCAAAAGTAATGGTTTTAGAAAAATACTAAAAAATTGTTTAGTTATAAATCCAAAATATACAAAACTAGGGGAAACCCCTGCGTGCTCCACATGCCAACCCCGTTGGAACCTTCTATACACATAATCATTTTATGTTTTTTTATAATAATTGTTTAGGATTCATAATAACCCCAAAGCTAAGATGGTACATAATGTTAAATGTTCAAATGAAATTATTTCGTATATTTTATAACAGCAGTTATACTAAAGGTTAAAAGAACCAGCAGGGCTCAGGTCTACACTTTAATAAAAACCTAACTTAAAAGTTAGAAATACAAATAATTGCTTCAAAGTATGAAATCAGCTGTTAATGGAAATATTGGAGCAAACATTCGTTTCTTCTGTTATTTTATTCAATTGGTCGCTGTGGTAATGAATGTAAATACATATGTTGGTTAATCATTCTAGGTCTAAAATAAGATTTGTTCCGACTAAATTTACAAATATTGAAATACAAAATGTTTTTATTAAAATGAATTATAGCCTATGTTACTCAGGGATAGTGTAACTTTTTATTTCGTAGATCAACATTTCTTGGGAATCGATGGAACCTTACTCGTAAAAAACTGTCTTTTTTGTTTGAGTTACCGCAGCCAAACACGGCACAAAAAGACATTATAATTAATGGTTATTAATTATAAGAAATGTTACTACCATAATACAATATGTTGCCTTAAATTAATAACATAATTTGACGTCAAAGTCAAAAAAGCTTGAAGGTCGTACAGGTTTCGGCGGTAAATATGGCGCGCTATGCCGATGGAGTTTAGACTGGAGCTCCGAGACTCGCACTCTACGTCACGAGTAGGCCGGAGTGGAGGGAGAAGCTGCGCATGCATACACCTTCTTTAATACGCCTTGGCAATACTGGCACAAGAGTAAACTAATTATACTTTCTTAATTTCGGAAGCGATCGGGTGAGTTCGGATAGGCTCGGCAAGCTCGAATCTTCTCGGTCGCTTTAGTTCAATTAGTTGGTCGGTCCACACGCACACAGCTGGCAGTTCTACAGTTGTTATTCATGTGATTAATTGAGGTTAGGGTCGTTTTATAGCTTGTGACAAGATTTAATTTGCACTTGAGCATCCATGTTTTGCTAAAAATGTGTTTCCTAATTTCCGTACAATATTGACAAAAGCGATATCAATATTGCTAGCTGCGAGCGTTCGTTCAGCAAACTCAAGCTAATCCTGTCTTACTTGAGAGTTTCTATGGGACAACAAAGACTGAACGAACTGGCTCTACTGAGCATTGAAAGTGAAATGACGGGAAAAACTGATTTTGAAAATATAATTAATCAATTTGCTGCAGCCAAATCCCGGAAAGTAAATTTTTAAACTTATTGTACCGTAATTTTTTAACAATAACGAGACGAAATATGCGGCAGTTTTATTTTCTGCTTTAGTGCAATGAGCTCAAATTTAATGAGTTGAAGTTTAATGTAGAGTAAATTGCAGAAGGTTCTGTTATTTTATGTAAAATTGTAATATAATTTTATTTCTAAGGTTTTCACAAGTCATATTTATGAATATACAATAATAAATTTACTGATAGATTTCTACAACTATTGGAAAAGTTTACTTTAGTTTTATAAATAGAATAAATCAAGGAAATTGTAATAAAGTGCATTATTAATGAAAGGAATTCATGTAATTGAACGTAAAAACAATTACAGCTTAGAAACAAACATCTTTGACACCATTTAATTTGTGTATTTTTTTCAACCCGTAATTTAGCTTAGTTATTAATTACTGTTTTGTTCTTTCAGGGGGCTAAACTCCAGATCTTGCCCTGGGCACCAATTACTCCCAAAACACCCCTGTACACATACTTAGTAAAAATCTTGTGTTTACTTAAGAATTTATATTTCATACTTCAAAAAACCGTCATTCTATTTGTAAAGTTCAGCTTTTGTTCGTTCAATCTAAAGGCACAATAAGAGAAAACATCAAAGTACAGCAAAATAATAATGCAGCTGATATTTTTTGCATTAAACTGCTTGGAAATTTAAATTTGTAAACTCGATTGTTTTTAAGGCTCCAGACACAGACAATGTGTACCACTTCCATGAGAACTAATTTGGTACTCACTTAAAACAAATGCATTTTTGAGACAAATCAATCAAAACATATACAGAGTGTAAAATAAGTCGTGATACACCTCTGTATAATTAAATTGGATTCCTATGTCAACGTAAAACCTCTACCATACCTATTATAATACCTTTTCTGGTGTATAAAGTAGGTTAAAAATGTTTCCCCGCTTTTGGAAATTCATGGTTTTTAAAGGGCATCAATTTGATGTATCACAAGCCGTATGTGAATATTAAAAATGTCTGAGTTATGGGTGGTATGAGGGGAACGGGGGGTTTTTGGATTTCGTAAATAGGTTTTCTAAGGTTCCCCCTGACGGTGAATCTGTCTCTAGATCAGATTTGCATATCTCTTTCCGTTTAAATAATATGGAGTTAAACAAATAACTTACAAGGTAACATTTTTTAGCGTAGCGAACGAGTGCATTATCTGATTTTTATTTTCTTACCACGGAAATGCATGTTAAATCGCTTGCCAATGATATATCACCAGATAAGAGTTGCCATTTAAAAGATTAAAGTTGCGCCCTTTACCCCCTCCCTAACTTTCCGAAGGGGGCAACATTTTTAACCCCCGTTAAACGCCAGAAAAAGTGTTATAGTAGGTATAGTAGAGGTTTTACGTTGATATATCAATCCAATTGAGTTATATCATTGTATTTGGATAACCTAATAGAACTCAGATCCAATGCATTATTTCAATCCACTGGAAATTCGACGATAGTGGCGCGATCTGTGGAGCAATGCCTTGAATGATTTCTCCCTAGCGCTACCCCGCGGCGCGATCATGCAATATTTTCCCGACAACCTTTTTTTCGCCACACTGCCGCCGTATGCATGCATAATCTATTTTATTATTCATGATCTATGGTTATATAGAGGTGTACACGACTTATCTTACACTCTGTATATACGATATTTTACCTAAACTAAATCGGAAATACAAAATTTTAATTTAAAAAAAATTGTGGTCCAAGGGGAAGCTATGCTTAAACAGCGTGTCAGTCAACCTGATAAGGAACTTTGTTCACATTTACAACATGTAATGGCAAGAAAGTCGAATACCTATAATTTTTTGCCCCTTTACAAGTTAGAACACTAGTGAAATTATATACGGTATCACTGCATAAACTAGGCACAGTGAATCGCCTTGTACTTAGATTGCCTATCCTACGCCGTTCAAAGCTACGCCTGAAATACTATTTATATACCGGGTGTCCCATAATCTCCAGAGAAGAAGCACCCCCTCCTACTAAACATCTACGACCAACTTCACTAATCCAACATCTGCTAAAGTAATTAATTTTTAATACAGCTAAATATAAAACACAAATATACACCCAACTTACAATGAAGAACACTCTACACACACACACACACACACACACCCACACACACACACACACACACAAACTCACCCTCTTAAACAGTGAAGAACACATACCATAATCTGTATATATATATATGTATCATACTAACCGCCAAAGGGCTTGCCCTGAGGCAGAATTCTTATATGTCTCAGAAACAGTTATTCAATGCAAAATAACAGTGTACGACTTAAGCTAAAGACACTGAAAATGTTTCCTGACAACGGTCACTATATAGTTTAGTTGTTAAATTTTAGAGTTTGTTGTTATTTTTAGTGGGGGATAGTTCAACAATCTAATTACGGTGATACATTTTTTACCATAACTTTAGTTTAAGAAGTCATAGAGAGGTCTAGTTTGCGGCATTCATTTTCTTTTTCTACCCTCTTTAAAATGATATGCAACTTGCTAGGGGTTGTTATTTGAAAATAAAAAACTACCCCCAGCAATCCCTATTTAGGGGTGAGGGTTGAAACCCTAAACCACATAAAAAAGTACTTTGACTTATGTTAGTAACATTTACCAAAGATTGTTTGAAAATTTACAGTCGTTCATAAATTAAAGAGGGGGGACCTTTATGGGACACCCGGTATACACCAAACACAATACATTCCCCTGAACTAACAATATCTTCCCCGGTAGCCATAAGGTGTACACCTATTAACTTTTAGCGTTTTAAATGTGTTTTGTTGTAAGTGTTTGTGTGTTTTTACTTAATGTTTTGTCGGTATCCATTCAACGAGAAATTCTGATGATGGGATGGCCATCCCGAAACGCGTCGAATAAATCAACGAAAAGAGATTGCTGACGGATCAATATAAGGCACAATAATATAATATAATAAGACCTGAATAATAAAAACATGAATTTATTACAAACATTTTGTTTAATTTTTGCCCTTCACATTTTATATACAGTGTGTCAGAAAAAACCTTACTAGCGGGCTATACAGTGAATAGTATACAATATAGTAGTAGTGATTAGTACTGGGTCGTATTGTTATGCTATAATAATAATAAATTACTGATTGGCACTTTTTGATTTTTAATACAACATTTAATATACCATTTTAAAATAACACTAGGGGATTTTGCCCCCTACTCGCTCCGCCATCCAACCCCCACCCCACCTCCGATCACTTCGCGATCTCCGGGGGCCCCGTTCAACTTTATTTTTTCGACTTGAATTCGACTTCACGAATTTGTGCGCCTGGAAGTTATGCAATACGTCTCCGCTACGCAATACAAGTATTTAATCCATTCGTATTAATTTATAATTATGAGAAAAAGTAGAAAAACTTTTTTATATAATAGACAGATTTAGTTTTCTTCTTACTGACTCAACAGGGTCTTCTTTCCCCGCTAATTTTTCCAAGCCCGTTCCCTTGGCACTGGTTTTGCTAGATAGTAGCTATTCTTATTACTTTATAATTATGAGAAGAAGAAGTAGACAACTTTTTTTATATAATAGAGGGACAAGTTCAAATAAATTACAGTTATTGTTTTATTATCTCGGGTCTTAGCTATGGGCATATACATACAATTATATTTAATTCTTACATATTTCTATAGGCTAATTATAAAATTGGGTATCTACTAATTATATTCTAAAGTCCAATTCATGTGTGTAATTAATTTATATTTTAAATAAGAAAAGTTAATTAAAGGTTCAAATTTCGATAGTTTATTCTTCAAATGTTAACCTATTACTATGGTTGGATATTACCTTGTAGGCTATTTAGATCTTACTTGTCAGTATTTTCGTATTACTTTTTTTTATTATTTGAATAATTTCGAACTATTTCTTCTTTGTTTATCTATTTGATTCAATATACTAAGTTTTATTTTTATTTCCACAAATTAAATACGATACGTACACCTTGTTGCTATGATATGTATCATAAAACTGCCTAATGAAAATTATTTTAAAATCCCAGAGTCCTACAATTAAATCACTACTTTACACTTCTCAGTACTGATGCGCATTCCATTTCAATTTTGTTCAAATGTTTTATTTTACATGCTGTCCCGAATGTTATAACATTTTATTTTTTCACTTTACCAACTATCTGTAGTTTTATTCATATTTAATTGAATATTTAAATGTATATGATTATATTTCTCATCCCTTCTTTGCACTCGGAATGGAAAATAAAAACCTAATGGCCGTTGCCAACGTTCCATTTTGCAGTTCGTTCCGTCCCATTTCCATGTCCAGCCTCTATGCTAAACACTAAATACTTTCACCCCTACATTACTGTGCTGTACTCACGAGTGTGGACCTGGAAAGAACGCAACCCTCACGGCACAGTGCATTGGTTTTGCCCTGTCACTTATTTTAAATGCATTTCTAAAAACATCGGTCTGCATCTCTTCTCTTGAAAACATGGAAGTTATCTTTATTAAAAATTAGTAAGTGTGTTTAACAATAGTATTGAAGGATGTTACCGAAGTGATCCACTAGGATTTGAAAAGTCGGCATTTCTGAAAAACCGGAGGGTTGATAGTTCCGCAAAACATATTAGTGGCGTAGCTAGTACAGCCGTGGTCAATGGCACCAGTCTTAGCGCCTGTAAATCTCAGGTCCACGCTCATGAGTACTACACAGTATTTACATTTCAACATTTATTATACCTGTCACTATTTATTATTCCATTGATTTAATAAATACAAGATTCTTTTACTTCTAGTATACAACTATTTACATTTCGTGTGTGAGTTTCCTTTCGTTTACATAATAATAAAATTAGAGTACTTAGCTCATTCAAATCAACCGTACGTTAGGTTACAAATTTACAATGTTTATTTTATATTTATCTTGAACAGGTATGCTTATATTATTTAGAATTATTAATAAGATTTTGTTTTAGTATGTATTTCGTATTTTGTACGACCAGATCATTGTTATTAAATTTAGGCTATTACAATATTCGGTTAACCTCAAAATGTTACAATACATTAAAATAAATGCAAAATGTTCAGTTACTTTTTTTAATTATTTGGCTTATTTTAATCGCAATCCGCCATTTCGTTTTCTTAACAAAATCTCACTGTAACTCCAGAAATAGATAAGATATTGAGTTCAAATTTGGTATATACATTTTCTATGTTACGATTTACAATTGTACGAAGCACCAAGAATATATGTTTATAATTTTTAAAATGGTGGCCGGTAGAAATATTTTAACGTGGAATATCTTGAAAACAGCTAACTTTACAAAAACCGTACAAGAGAGAGAATATTTTATTTTTTTAACGGCAAACAAAATGGCTTTTTGTCGTTTCTGTAGGTCAAAAGATAACCGAGTTATTAACAAAAAACTGAAAACATAATTTCTTGGTAATTAGTTACATTTAAAACTAGCATAAAACCAACATTTCAGAGCAATGGATTTTATCTTATTTATTAAAACTATAAGAATTTAAAAAAAATTGTTTTAGGCTAATTTTGTAACTCTATTTCTATTCTGGACTAAACTAAGGCGAATTCAAAAAAATTTACGTTCATTTTTCATTTATTTTAAACTATACAATAAGATCCTGTATAGGCCGCTAAGGTTTTTTGTGACACCCTGTACATGAAAATGACCCGTTCATCTGGATTCCGTCCATTTGGGTTCCGTTCATTTCCGTCCTTGCAATACAATACATCTCCCTATTAGGGTTTTAAATTTAATAATTTCCTAATACACGAAACATACTTTCTTAATTTTACTTTTAACTAGACAACACAAATAAACAAAACATGTCTGGTGTTTAAATCAATTATATTTGAAAAAAAAAGATAACGAGTAATTGCAATTCGTTATTGTAAAAAGGATAACAGAAATAGGATCAAAGGTTGCGTGTAAGCAAGATCCGTTTCATTCTGCTACGAACCGAGAACCAAATGATCGATCATTGTTCCGAGACACAAATGGCTGAAATGACCGACTACAGACCCGTGAACCCAATGAAAGAATCATGAGCCGTATGTTTTCGCTCGCTCTTGTCTTGCTTTAAGCCTGGGCTACGATAAAAGCGGTGGGCGGCAGGCGGCAGTAGCAGGTGCAAGCGGCGCACGAAAATTATCTAACTGATGGAGTTTCCTGGTTAAACACGGTTGGCTGGCTACGATGCAAGCGGCGGATGAGCGTTAACATAACGCTCGCCGCAGGGTGCCGCTCAGGATCAAACCAGTTAGATAATTTTTCGACTGGTTTCTTTACTTTCAACAAACATACGACATTGGTTGAAAAGGCAAAATTAAGTATTTTTGATACGTATACGTTCATGACATACTAACGACCACTTATACACAAAATTTCAAGAAAACCCGACGGTAAAAAAAAAGATGCTAATTTTTGTGAGTATATTTTCGGAAATTTGTATTCGGTTCAAGGATTTATTTATTCTTTAAACACCATGAATTGCGGATTAAACAACACCAATGGATTAAAACTTTCTGTTATGGGACTGCTTACCATATTGTTATTTTCACAGGACGCATATATTTTAAAATTACTCCCTCCCCAGGTTACACCTGAATTTATGTTAAAATCCAAATTTAAAGAAAATCCTACTGTAAACAAAAAAGGTTCTAAATTGTGCGGTTATAATTTTGGAATTTGGCATTCTGTTAAAGAGTTTATTTATTTTTTAAACCCCATGAAGGATTTAAATTTTCTGTTGTGGGACTGTTTAACATTGTTATTTTCACAGGAAGTATATATTTTTAAAATACTCTCTACCCGGGTTACACCTGAATTTCTGAGCAAAAGTAAATACCACTAAGTCTACGGTTAAAGATATAGTAGTCCTACATTGTGATTTTCCTATAAATACTGGTCTCTCACTAAGTATTTCCGTCAGCACTAGCTCCTCGTGTGACGTCATCTCGTTGACTGTGGGAATGTTGTCGCTTGCATTATAGCCACATCCGCCGCTCAGGCCACGCCGCTTACACTTGCTAGTAACGCTCGCCGCCCACCGCCCAGCGCTCAGCGCTATTATCGTAGC
>JAGFPH010000174.1:458807-490437 GCA_018207615.1 Philaenus spumarius | reverse complement strand
TTTGCAATTGATTACTTTACTGAAAAAATACAGGCGATTGTCTACTATACTGAAAGCATACAGGCGATTATCTACTATACTGAATCAATATTTGCAATTTATTACTTTACTGAAAAAATACAGGCGATTGTCTACTACACTGAAAAAATATGGGCGACTAGCTGCCCGATCCGGCTTTGCACGGATAGACAAATTAAAGTTAAATGTATATTAACAAAAAAAGATATATATATATCAATAAATACATTACATTATGTATTTCTTATACCAAATTTCATTCCAATCCGTTCGGTGGTTTTTGAGATTTCGTGATGAGTGAGTCAGTGAGTGAGTGGAAAATGTTATTATATATATATAGTTAGATAGATATAGATTGTCTAGTATACTGAACAAATATAGGCGATTGACCTACTATACTGAAAAAACCGCATCTAATATAAGAAAATGGGTATGATTGGAAAACATGCTAGAAATCTACCGCTGCATCGTCCTGACTGGTGAGGGAGGAGGTACTGGCCCTGATGAGAAAGTTAGGCCGTTGACGCACAGCAGAAACTAAGTAGGAAACACATAAATGAAGAAGAGATTCTACAACTATTTTTAATATTAAACGGCCAACACAAGGAACGGTACAAGCTGTACGGAAGTTTTTGTCCCAACTATTTAGGAGTACGTTTTGATAAAAACAATTTTTAAGTTTGCTATGTCTCACACATATTCAAAACAAACGGATATATTATTTTTTTCTAGTATTACTCCAGGACTAAGTTAATGTGATAACTGATAACCACCAGAGTGTAATGTGGTAAACACTCGATTATGAACACAAATTAGGCGCGCACATATTTGGGCACGAGTAATCCAAATCTATTAAAATCACTTTTACTTGAAAGGTATTTAAATTTTGGTATGAGGTGATCTTTTTACATTTTTTATATTTGCATTATTGAAAAAGAAAAAAAAAATCAAACCATTTTTGGAGATATTTAAAGATAAAAAAATTATTTTTTGTACTAAAAACATAACCAAATTCTGTCGGTCTCAACCTTTAAAATGAGATATTCAGAATTTAATAGCGGAAGATTCTGTCTCAGAAAACATCTTCAGGTTCGGGGAATCTAAAGATAAAATTAATAATTCACGTCGAAAAATTGTTGGATAGACGTTGGGTTAACTGCGTTAAATGGGAAGACGGATAAAGTGGAGAATTTACTTTTGTTAAAGCTAGAGGTAATATTTTGTAATTGATTATGAGGCGGTTTCGATATATTGTTTATTTTTATTAAAGATTTTAAAATCTAGATAAACATGTAGGATCTGATCATTTCCCAGTTACTTTGCAAGTTAAATGTGGCCAATTAAATAAACAAGTAATACTTCCCTTATTGCTAAAACTTAAATGTACTAGAAATGACGAACAACTTTTTGCAGATAAAATAAACGCTGGACTACAGTATAACAATTTAACAGCGGTGAGGACACGCAAGACTTGATAGAACAAATAGTTGTGGCTATTAGAGACGCCGAACATGTGGGTGTAAGTTTTGGTAATACAAAAACTAGCAAGATATTCTTCAAACAAAAATGGTTTGATAATGATTGTGCGAAACTAAGGAATAATGTTTTTAAGTTGTTGGATTTGTTTCGACCAACGGGTTCACAGAACACAAAAATTCGAATTTACAGGCAAATAAGGAATATAAAATACTGTGTGCTGGGAAACGTAATGATTACAATCGTTCGATTGAGGACTCATTTAGACGCGTCACAGACACTAGGGGATTATGGGAATCAATAAATTCATTAAAAACTAAGCAATTCCGAGTTGGTGCTAACATTACTTTGTTACTTCGGCTCGCATTAAACTGCCGAAGTATTGAAATCTTGCGAACATTCTTGTGGACACGATATATGCACTCACAAACGTCGTAGAAAACTTCTGGTGTTTGCCAAAATTTTCAATATTTTATTGCTGAGAGTTGAAAAGCTTTTGAGCTTTCTAGCGCGAGTCGTCCCAGGGTTACGTTTTGGGGTAAAAATTTGTCACGGTTTTGGGGTCAAATTTTGAAAATACAGTGTGGGGTATCGTTTAATATGTTTTTGGGTACGCGAAAACCGATGTTGACAGTTAAAGAGTCGTAGCGAGTCGGGATCACGTTTTTGGGTCAAAATTACTTCGGCTCGCATTTAAATGCCAAAGTATTGAAACGACGTGACAGCAACGTGACGTGTGTGGCAAAAACGTCGCACTTTTGATTACTTAAAAAAAAAACACGAGCCGAAGTCTAGAAAAAGTTTCATCTTGTTTAACCCTTGCTGTCGTGCAATGCAGGTCAGTTATGCGCAGCCGTATGTGCTTGATTCTTTGCTTGACGGAAAATTTACAATTTCCGAAATTAAAATAGTGCTAGCGAAAGCTAAAAATAACAAAGCTCCTGGATTTGACGGTACACCATACGAGTTTATTAGGAACTCGCAGACACTGTTTTGATAAAGATACTGGACACTTTCAACCATATATTTAAAACGGGGAAGTGCCGGTTTCGTAAAAAAAAAGTATTATGTTCCCTTTGAATAAAAAGGCGATGTAAATATGGTAGAAAACTATCGTGACTAAGGGTTTTACAGGGATGATTTTGAATAGGCTTACAAATTGAGTACAAAAACATAAAATTCCAACAAGTTATTCAACCGTGGACAACATATTTAATCTTGTAAGTATGATTAATTTACGATTAGCTAAAAAGAAAGGTAAACTTTATTTTTTAATTTTTTTTTAGACTTCTTGGCAGCATAGATAGACATGCATTGTTTTATAAACTATCATGTTTAGGAGTATCAACAGAGATATTTAGAATGCTTCGAAATTTATACAAAGAAACTGTGGCTGCGGTATGGTGCAGAACTGGTGTGTCAGATTGTTTTTAAATGAAAATGGGAGTAAGGCAGGGATGTTTATTGAGTTTATTATTGTTTTCACTTTTTTCGAATGACCTACATGAGGCATTGGGGGGGGGGGGGGGGATTTTGTATGGCTGGGGTTTGAATTCGGGTGCTGCTTTATGCGGACGATATAGCTACTATGTCCTCCTCGCCAGAAGGTCTTCAGGCTATAGTAGATATATTGAATATGTATTGGAACATATGGAATTTTAGAGTAAACTTAATAAAATCGAAAGTGATGGTTTTTAGAAACGGCGGGAAATTGGCAACTAATGAAAGGTGGACTTCTGATAAAAAAAACAGATCGAAATTGTAAACAGTTATGGATATTTAGGGCTTGACTTAAGGGCACTCCAAATGGTTTTTTTAAAAATCGATTTTTAGTTGTTTATGATTTCTTACTCTCCTGTTCTTCCTCTTTCCTAAAATATACAACAAGATATGGTTATAATTATCTTTATGTACGAACAAAAATAATGTATGCGTTACCATGGAAATAAATGGCTTTAGAGGCCACATGAATTCGCTGTACTACAAACACTTTTATAGTGTTCATTATTGTACAGTGAGTTATTTTAAAGAACTTTGGTGAAGAGGAAGCTGGAAGACATATATGCTGCTGAAGAAGACCCAGACAACCCCACATACTGTCCAGGAGGCCATTAGCAAAAGGTAGGCAGGCTACTTATGAAACTTTGGCTTTTATGTTTTGCTCGTTTCCCGAAAATCACGTTTTTGTTATTTATAATACACATATCTGGAAAACTATCCAAGATAGCTTTACTATCTTTTTACCACATGTCTTTAAGACAATTATCTAGTTCCTAACACGGGATTTTTTAAAAATATTTAAACAAATAAAAAAGTTATATAATAATTATAATAAAAATATTTAAAAAAATGCTTTTTTTAAATAATAAGTTTTAGGTTTATGAGTCTATCTTAATTATAGCTAACATTGTCGAAGATAGACATTCGGAGTGCCCCTAACTCCGAATTTGTCTTACGAGAACCATCATAAGTCTAAGTTAGCAATGGCCAAAACTAGTATTAACTGTGTTTAATCTAAATTTATTGGGTGTAAAAACGGTCCACTAACTGTAAAATTATCAGGTTTTCAAACAGTTAAAGGAAAAACCCCAACCAAGAAGCTCAAAAAGTAAGCTATGCTGAATAGGTTGCTTGCTTTTTGTAAGTTATGCAGCTCAAAAAGTATTTCTGTTTTTTATAAAAAAAATAATAGGTTTACCTTTAAACACGCCAAATTATGTCATTTATCTGGAAACGGGACTAGATAAGCTGTATTTGTATACATTGAAGCTACACTTTAAAGATTTGTTTGGAGTATGAGCTATGCCAGAAGACAAGTTGCCAAAAATTTTAGCCAACAAATAGTGAATTCTAATATTTCATGGTCTAATACGAAGTGGGGGTAGACAAAAATTTAGAAATGTGGGATAAAAATAGTCAGTTAAAATATTTGTTGGAAAAATCAGTTTGGATCGGAGGGAACAGGTTCTACTAGCAGCAAAAAATGGGAAATACCATAAAATTTACTCCAGTCTAGATTTTAACCTAGGGGGGAAAACACTATTTTAATAGTAATAAAAATAAATATATGTTGCAGGAAATAAGATGGGCATTTAAATGTAGAGCTGAATTAATTCATTTAAATTTTAAACCGTGGGTTGAAGGGAGAAATCATCTATGTTCGTTGTGTAATATGGGGGTGAATGAAGATGTTTATCATTCTGTGGCAGAATGCCTGATATTGGTTCAATATTCAATCTTATCTGGATAAAGAAAGATTAATAAGATTATCGCTGTCAGAGTTCAAGGACTTTATGAATGGTCAGGATTGGGGTGTACTGTGTAAAAAAGCATGGCATTTACAGATGGACATTAATAAAATAATTTAACTTTTGAAAATCTTTTAGGTTATGCTCATTTTTTTGTTATTATTAGTAGATAATTTATATTTTTGTATTGGTTTTTGATCAAAGTTATATTTATGTTTGTATTGATGATTTTTGTTTGTCTAATTAAGAGTAAGTTTATAGTTTTGTTTCTATTAAATGATTGTTAGTGATTGCCAAACTAGCAGACGCCATGCTAGACTGTATAAAACGTTGTAATTCTGAAGAAGTGTAAATAAAGCATATATTATTATTATTCAGAATAATTTTCTGATCATTATTACTCGAGTAATCTTGAAATACAAAATGGCCGTTAGGCCTGCTGAGCCTTAATCCGTGTTCCATTTCTCGGGCGTCATATATAAAGCAACACCATCAGAGGAAACAACTTTTCACATACTTATTAATTTCTGAAATATTTTCGATGTAAAATTTGTTATTAAAGACGGCCTAAAGTATTTCCACTGAAATACAAAATCGGGGTTCTATAATAAGTGTTCCTATGCCGTGAAAGGGTTCGACCGTTCGACGCAAATACATTTCTACTCCTACGCTTAGCCTGGAGTTAATGACAAGGCAGGGATTGTGATCCGATAAAACAGATAAAAAAAGCACTTCATTTAACAAGAAATGACGCAGAAACATAACCATTAAATCTCTCTAATACACGCATATTGCATTTTATACGTAGTTCTTTTACATTTCATCCGACCGGTGTATTTCTGTTTATTGTCGTGACGATTTTTGAAGCGAAAACTTCTTTAGGCCCAACGACCGTTTATTGGATGAGGTTAATTATACGAACTCTCGATACGCGCCTTAAAGTTATCGATTTCGCCGATGATTTCTTCTTCACACGTACTGATATAATAGTCCAAATATATTAGTCAAATGAGGGCAAGTATCTCGGATTGAGAGACAGTCAGCTATAAACTTGTTTATACCTTTATTTTGCAACTCTAAAACTTGTCTCAAAACCTACTTATCGTAGGGTGTCCGCAACTACAGATATTCCAAGGTCAAAGGTCAAAATACTGAATTAGATAGACCTTGGAAATATTATGGACCATAGATACTGAATTATTGAAAAAAAAACATTAATTATAACGTAATAGTTAATAAAAAATGCAAATTATTTAGAATTATATATTTATCAATAATTTATAAACTTTATACGGCGTGTTTTTTTATCGGGACTACAGGTTGACCTCGAATGATACTCTAAATAGTTAAACACTGCGCGCGTTCTGCCCTTTATCTCGAAAATGGTTCCAGATATCAAAAAAAAATGTTTAAACAAAAGTTGTAGAGAATTTAATCTTCTACAATATTTATAATAAATACAAATAGCATAAAACCCATAGGAAACGAGATATTTGCAATAAATGTGTAAAAAATCGATTTTTGGACCTTTGACCTTGGAATATCTGTAGTCGCGGACACCCTACGATAAGTAGGTCTTGAGACAAGTTTTAGGGTGGTAAAATAAAGGTTTATACAAGTTTATAGCTGATTATGTCTCATTCCAAGGTGAAACCCCTAATATTCCTGGACTATAAACCAGAAGTTTAATGAAACAGCTGATCGTAAAATAAAAATTAATCGACGAAATCAAATAGGCAATGGTAAAACTCAATAGCTGTATGGTTTTAGTCACGTCACTCTACCGATGAAATGTACATTGCACTTCCTAATTTTCTAAGTTGTGTTAAATTAGTTTACTCGGTGATACCTCTAAAATGGACATGTGCTTCCTCATTTTTTATGTGGTAATGAATGTAAATGCATTAATGAAACGTGTGTTGGTTCAGTATATGCCTAACCTAAAATTATGATGTTCAACTTTAATATTTAACAACATATATTAAAATTATAACACAGTGTAGCCTGTGCTTCAAGAAACCTGTGTTGGTTCAGTTAAGAAGTGAAAACTGTCAAAAATTTAAATCGTTGGTTATATTGGTTTAGTCAGATATTTGATCATTATTTTGATTTTGTCCCTGATTTAAAATTGAAATCTAAAAAATAACAAACACAATGATCAAATTTCAGACTATAGGCCTACCAATATAACTATCGATTATACTCATGACAGATTTCAGTTCTGTCGGCAGTCCCACGACTGATTTCTTTTTTTTAACTATAAATACATATACGAAGGTGTTTTACGGTTATACTACATCAATAGCAAAACTTAAGTTATCTTCACCTAAAATGCATGAACTATGAATGAGGTTTGTGTTTTTTTTTTTTTATAAAAATGCTCAAATTTATTCTAGTGGTATTATTAGGCAGTTTAACTATAAATCTAAATATACAGGGTTGGTTATAAGTCTGGAGACACCCCTCTAACTGTTTAGTGAATGGGTACAGAAAAGCCTTATGTTTATAAGGCATAAAATGTACTTTTTTTTATGTATGGGGCAACTTTGCCACCATATCCAAAGTTCAAAATTGTGGGGCCTGCTTAACATTTTTAAATGTAGACACCTATCCCTCATTTTGAAGGCTTTAAAAAAAAAAAAAAGAAAAAAACGTAAAATAGAGAGGTCTCTGTCTCAACCTTACCAAAAATAACAACAATTAAAAGAATTACAATCCTTGGGAAATTTTACCTACTGTGCGTCCGCACTTTAGTTGGCAGTACGGGAAAGGCTATGACAATGCATGCATTTCATATATGAAGTTTCCATACTACTACCTGCACTGCTGACATTGGCCGCTCTATGAATTCACTGAAAGTGTAGATTGTGACGTAATTTTGTAAATGGCTTCAAATTAAAACTATTAAAACTGTCTTTCCTCATGTGACACCAAGAAATGTATATACATTTGTTATATATTTTGTATAGGCTTTTATAACTGAAAAGCAACCGAGAAGGACATAATAAATGTAGTAATCGAGGATTTTTTTTAAATTTTCGAACAGGCAACTTTTTCAAGCGGGAAATTTGTACAAAAATAGATAAACTGCTTTGTTTAGGCTGTAGGAGCCGCAGAAGTCAAGAGTTATCATTGTGTATTTGTAAGTGGCGCGGTGTCATCGCAGTGTTTCTGCTTGCCTTTATATAAATTTAAACGCAATGTTTAACAGTTTTATCTTTTTTACACTAATGTACCAATATATGTAATGTGGCTTCATAAAGAATATAGTCTCTGGCGTTTCCTGTAAACAGATAAGGAATAGATTCCTCTTTTGTCCCATTTTATTGTTCAGTGTTAGTTTAAATTGTTTTAAATTAACTGTCGCGTCAATTGTTCAAAAACAAGAATCGCTGGTTATATCCAAACACAAAAGAGAAATTAAACCTTTTAACTTTTAAACTAATCGGCCGTAGTAAACCGTTTCCACGTAATATTTTTGTTAGTTTAAATTTTATAATAGAAATTATTTAAATGTAAATGTCGGAATTATAAGACAATTATTAATTTTATAACATAATTTACCTATCATAGTATCACAGATACACTTCATGCTGAATTAGAAAAGTTTATGTTGTAACAGACAACTTGCGCTCTTCATCCGCTCTAATCAATGCTAGCCCAGTGAATTTAGATCACCGTACCACCGCGAGTTTAAACTGTACCGTATGAGAATAATAATTTGTTTCACAAATTGGTACCAAATAAAATAAATTAAAAAAAAAACAAAATTTTGAAAATTATATTATTTATTTAATATTTTAGAAATAAACAGGAGTACTTCTGAATCCTGGACCTGGAGCCCTGATACAGAAGGGGTTATACCAGATGTGCTTGGCGCGCAACTTGATACAGTATTTTTAATTGGAGTTTTGTTATGTTTTGGATAATTTGCAGTAGGATTCCACGTCGGTCAGTCGTTCAGTCAGGACGAAGAATCGTATAACTGTTTAGTGAGTGGATATGGAAACTACTCAACCACTGATAAAACTTAAGGGCCAAAACAGATGACTGGTCGGAGTCCACTTGTGGAATGAAGTTCTCCTACTGTGCGTTCGGTCTTTAGTTGGCAGTACAGGACATACGGGCGATTGCGGAGCTAATACCCGTCCTGACAACACGCGACTGTGGCTGTCGCCACGACAAAGGCATTAAATCGTTACTCACAGATGCATTAAAAAGGATGTTCACAAGTTATAGTTACCACCTAGTCTTCAACTTATATTTAGTACTAGCTGACCCGTACGGCGTTGCCCGTGGTGGTTGGTATTTTCAGTCTTTTTAACGTAATTGTATTATTTTTAAGTGTTCAGTCAGTGGGTGGTATTTGGCTTTTATATATATAGATCTTAAACAATAAAAGCACTACTGTCATAATAATAAAAGATCTGAAATTATGATTTTAGTAACTTTGATCCCCCAAAATCCCTCCTAAAATTTCGAAATTTTTAATACCCTTTCTTAGTGAGCACCTATGGCCCTAGAGGAAGCTACATACCAAATTTCATTCCAATCCGTTCGGTAGTTTTGAAGAAATCGTGATTTAATAACTTTGATCCCCCCAAACCCCCCATAAAATTCGAATTTTTTGAAACCCTTTCTTAGCGATCACCTATGGCCCTAGAGGAAGCTACATACCAAATTTCATTCCAATCTGTTCTGTAATTTTGGAGAAATCGTGATTTAGTAATTTTTACCCCCCAAATCCCCCTAAAATTTCCAATTTTTTAAAACTCTTTTGAACACTTATGGCCCTAGAGGAAGCTACATACCAAATTTAATTCCAATCCGTTCGGTAGTTTTGAAGAAATCGTGATTTAATAACTTTGATCCCCCCCCCAACCACCCTGAAATTTCTAATTTTCGAAACCCTTTCTTAGCGAGCGCCTATGGCCCTAGAGGAAGCTACATACCAAATTTCATTTCAATCCGTTCGGTAGTTTTTGAGAAATCGTGATGAATGAGTGAGTGGTATTTCGCTTTTATATATATAGATTGTGAACAGTATGATTTAAGAAGTAATAAATGTCGATAAAATACAATTATTGCTGTGTAATAAAAAAAGGAATGTAGTCTACAGTATGTTATAAGATTGTTTTGGAGTAACAATAAACAAACAAAGAAACCCAAGACTACAAATAATATTATTTTTGTTATGAAGGAACAGTTTTGGCGTACTTAAGTGTTGTGACAATAGAAATAACCCAATGCTCTGGCGTTTCCTGGAAACAGATAAGGAATGGATTCCTCTTCTGTCCCATTTCATTGTTCAGTGTTAGTTTGTTCTCGGATGGTTTACCTTTATAAAAACTAAACTTTTTTATCATACTGCAAGATTCTTTTAATATACATTGTATAGTTTAAAAAAATAAAGAACTTCTGCTTTATTCAACTAAATATTTATATGTGCATTGTGTAATGAAACATTAGGTATTATTATTTGGATTTTGAGTTATCATTCACCTAACGAAAAGAGCACAATGATCATTGGGTTATTTCTGTTGTCACAAACTTAAGGTGTTGAGGAGTAAGTGTTGCTTTTTAATGAGAGATTTTTACTATCTGCGATTATATTAAAATGAGATGCAAAGATAATTATTATCAAAGTAGGCCTACAGTAATTTCATTTTCAATGGGTAATAAGAAATCATTCCGTTTAACACAATATAACTTGATTCTACATCAGAGACCCAGTTAGTTCGAGGTTCTGTGTAATTTGACCTGCAATTCACACAGAAAAGCTACCTCTCCCCTTTCCGCCATCAAGACTCATTCCCATCATGATAGTTCATCCTCCCCGAATTTAGCGAACACCGTTAAAAAGTAATTTAATGCACAGTGAAAAAATGCATAAAAGAAAACAATAACTAAAAACAATGTTTGGGTCGTTCTTACTTCCTTGGTGTCAGTTGGCATAGCATAAGCTTGTTCGCGTAATTGGGGATGGAGCCTCAAATCCTGCGAATCTGATAGACCAGTTTAAAAGATTTGAAGAATATTGTTCATTGTGTTTTTCATTAATGTTTCTGCGTTAAACATGATGTTCTTCCCTTTATGATGCATAATACTGTTTCAATCAAATGTCATAAAGGTCTTATACAAAAAAAAAAACTTCTCTTTGAAATTGAGATTTCCACGGTCACAAATGTTAGTTCTTGTATACCTTTTATAAATATTTGAAACATTAATATTTTTATTACTCTCTACATTAAAATTAACATATACCACGCTACAATTTTTGCTATCAGATATTGAAATCTTGTTTATTTTAGACTCGACAAAATTGTCGAAACCGACATTTTACTGGAAAGAGAATGTTTATGGTTTAATAAACATAGGGTTTTTGTTTTACAGCTCTATATACTTTCAACTACTCCCAGGAATTGATGCAACTATTTATCTGCCGCACTTGTATAATTTTTGTGATATTTGGCCTTGAAACCTTGTTTGTTGTTCACACTAGAGCTGACACGTGCGAAAATTTCGCAAGTTAGGAGTACTTACTTGATTTAATACGATGATTTAATTCAGTTAGTTACGTTTATTTATTTACGTTGGTTTATAAACAAGAGTTTATAACGCTTTACTTTGATTTAATTTATTTGATTTGCGAGATGAAAGTTTTATAATACATTTTAAGTTTTATTTTTGTAAGGAAAACATTAGTTTTAACCAATTTGTCTATTTTCCGTCAATAGCGGGGAACATAAGCTTTAATAAATATAATAGGGGGATTCATGCAACCTGTGCTACGTATGTTAAACGTGTTAAGTGTGTTAAAATCGAGAAACTCGTTTGACAGATGTGTGCTATTTAGAGTCGATAGCAAACTCGGGGAACATATGCTTTAAAAATATGTTTGACTCTTTAATTTTGATGAAGAATTAAGGCAGAATGGCGTTATATATATGACATTCACACTACAAACAAAAATTATAAAGAAACAAAAACCTATACAATAGTAATTACTACTAAAACATAATGTACACAAACTGAGAAAATGTAAAGTGTACAAATTCCTCTCTTAAGGAAAATAAAACTAAAAGTAAATTAGGCTACACTATAATATATAAACACACTTGCACTCTCAAATACACACAAATTCAAAAAAACATCCCTCAAATCGCCCAAGACTGCCTTTTAATAAAACACGAATAATTAAGTCCTTTAATTTTGTTGTTGCCAAAGGGCCAAATTAAAAAAATTCTTAATTACAATAATGCAAAAATGCGAATAGGACAAAAGTCAGGGGGTAAATTTAATTTAAGAAATGTATGTAATTTGAATTTTACAATAATAACATTTTTATGTAGTTAAAATTAAAAGAAAAATTACAGAATTGTACAATAAAAGCAACTTGTATGTAAGTATTCAAATAGTAAAGTAAAATCGCTTTTGTTTATACCGACAAACGAAATATTGAACGTTTTGGCAAAACACAGACGATTTATATATACATAAGAGGACATTCGTATTTAATAGGGTAAAATAAATTCCCTCACGGCACTTATATTCACTTCCTTAAAAAATGTTCCTTTTTTTTTGTGAATGAGAGATTTAGTAAACTGAACTAGTCTTCCAAAGTCTAGTAGTTGTACAATAGTTTTTTATTTGACCACGATATGTGGGCTTTCAAAAATTATAAGTAATTAAAAAGTAAATTAATTTCTACAAATTGATAGGATTTGGAATCTTTTCTTAATACAAGTCATATAGAATATATCAGCGAGGGGTTCACCTTTGCTATCGAATATACAAGGGGTTTATTTTACTAAATAATTGATATCTGCAGAACGACTTTAAAGATTAATTTGAAATTGTGCACGGTACTCGTCCATGTAAACATCTAGTTTGAAAACAATAATTAACCTATTTCAATAATTCGTTTGGAAATGTCGGCCATTTCTCTGACGCAGCAGAAACTTCTCGCTCGCTGAATCTTGACAGTTCCGCCTTTTAGTTCAGTATCCAGTTTATACACTTCTTTAATTGAAGTTTAATTTTGTGCAGACTTGATTCCCATAGCATTGAGCCAGAAATTATAAATAATTTATTAAATACATTTCTGTACTATGTAAATCACAAGGTATGGTCCAATGAATGACGGTTTTACGCTCAGAATTCTTTCGGAAAAGACCGATTAACGTGAAATTAACTGCAATTATAGAATAGCTCGAGGAACAAAAGTGACATAGTACCGATGCTGGCTTTTCCCCCTGGGGGTGGATGTCACCCCTTCTCGGAGGAGGAAATTATTATTTTCAAAATAACTACAGGAATCGATAGATGAATGAATTCCAAGCAAAATGTTTCCTATAAAGGTATTTCGATACGTTTTGAGTTATTCGTGATATAATTTGTTGGTTTTTCATACAAAATTCGTGTTTTGAACGATTTTTCATGAATTATTCGAAAACCTTTAGTATTATCAAATAAATTGAAGTAAACAAAAATGAAGGTTACACAAAAAGAAGAAGGTTCGTTTTTTTAAATTTCTGTAGGTGTTATACGAACAGAGTTATAGCTGGTTGTAGGGCACTTCTTGTCCGTCGAAACATTCAACGTTCAATAACGGTAAAACGAAAAGGTAGGCCTACTTGAAAAGACCTTTTAAATAAGTTTTTATAAAAGAAATAAAATGGGTTGCTTGTTTTTTATAGAAAAAGTCGGCAATGAATTGAATTTGCTTTAACACAAGAATTGAAATTGATCTTAATCCATTATTAATTTACTTTTTTTTAAGTACTTATAATATGTTTCAGAAGTTTGACAGGTTTAGAATGCCTGCATTTGTAAAAAAAAGATTCATTGAAATACAAAAAATACTTTTAACATTTAAAGAAAAATTGTAACGGTTAAGGGTCTTCCATACCTTGAAGAAAACTCCCTAGTGTACAGTATGCTTTTAATGCAAATGGCCTGACTCAAGCCGCAAAATCGTTGAAACATGCATTCGTAATACCGTGTTTCGGATTCTATTTATAAATTAATAATCTGGGAAACTACTTTAAGTTATAAAGAAGGCTTCATTATTTTTACGTGTTACCTTAAAATATGGAAATTATTGCTTAAAACTCCCAAAAAAATGCGTTAAAAATAATCGATATTTACTCATTTAAACTGTTGATTAAAAGGAGTTGCCGACGATTTCTTTCAATTATGAGGTATAAGACAAAAGCACAAAGCCTTTAAGAAAAGTTTAAGATGTTTCACAACTTTTTAGGTTGAAAAACGGCGTCCGAAACACTGTAATACGAAGTGCATATTTTTGCTGTTTTACGCAAGGTATAGAAGACCCTTAAGAGATTTCCATTTAATCTAAATGCATCATTAAAACATTTAAAGCTATTGGCAAATATTTTTTTAATATTTTCAGAAAGGGTGGTTTTTATGGGTTAAAAGGTTATACCACATCATTATTTAAGTTCCAGAATTTAGAATAAAATGTTTTTGAAACCTATATACTTAAACGATCTCAAGCTATAAAAAACTGTCTTCAATAAATTTCACAATTTTTGTCATGAGGGTGGTTGTTAAGGGCTTCAACATTGCAATCAATTATATTATAAACAGCGAATGGATTTTTAGTTTGATATAAATAAATTATTAAACCGCTTCGCACGCCAATTCCCGTATTGGGAGTGTTTTTATACACAATGCATTGCGTGCTTCGCACGCCAACCCCCGTATAATAATTGTTCGATATTTGTTAAAGAGTAAACATTCAATACAAGTAATTTTTTTGACCAAATCGAGTTGGGTAGGTACGAATGTTATCGAGTATAGTCGAAGATATCCGAACCCAACCAGTTCCGACCTACGCCCTCGTCCATTATATATATAATGTTGGGTTCCAACAGTGTGTCACTTTTTCTAGAACGTTGCCACGCCGCGCAATACCCCTTGTAATGGACGAAGCCTTTGGGTTAGGGTTTTAATTAATTTTGTTTGTTCTTGGAAAAATTACACATTTATTATTACATTAAATTAAATAGTTATCGCTTAATCTTCGCTCTAAATAATAAACCGTATTAGGTTTAAGCGTACTAGCTCGTATAGTTTTTAAGAAATATGGTTCCAAACCAAATTATTATTTCGAGAGCGGTTGTTCTCCGCGCCGCACCTCTCTACCGACCCAGTGACGACCACCTGTGCATGATCAAACTCCTTAATAGTTTAAATAAACAATGGTTAATGCTTTTATAAAACATATATTAAAGCTGTTGCTGAAGTTTAATGCTTTCTACACTGTGCCGCAGTAGGCGTCACATTATAGGCGCCTCATTATAGTCTAACGAATGTTATGAGTTTATTTTATGCGATGCCATACTTTTTAATTTTATCAAATTACAAAGTTTTTAGATTTTACTAATCGACATGCCAAAATTCGGCTATTTACTTTTTCGAGAAATAGGAAAATTAATTGTAAGTTAGCGAATGACAATTTTAAGGATTTTCGAATGTTATATGATGTTCGAAACAACATTCAATTTTTTTTTGATTCAATGTTTTAATCACATGGGAAAATATCAGCCCTCTAAAAAATGAAAATTAATTATGAGTGGAAGATAGATAGATATATTACTAATACTGCAGATACCGGCGCGTAAGCTGGCACTCGAGCAAACCTCTACTAACCCGACTAAAAACATCAGTACTCCCTGCGGGTAGATAAACCCGTTCCAATTTTATACCTTAAAACACGCACAACAATCGAAAGCAAATAACCACAAGTAAGACTCTGCACTGACTGAATATCCCGTAACCGGTACATCTCTGTTCAAGTATGAGGTAAACATCCACACCCGATTCCACGTTCACCGTGCAGTACATAGCGCCCATAAACCTTGTTATCCCTACGACAGTCTCAGTGATACCGCAAGGTGGACTTATTAATAGGGGTTTCACGTCCCTCGCTGCCCCGAGTCAAATACACATATTATTACCTACTAGCAGGTACCCGTGGCTTCGCCCACAAAAATAAAAAAGTTAATGAAATGAATGTCGAGTAATGCCGACATAAGGTCCGAGTTTCCTGGCCTAAAAATCTGCCGCGTAGTTAGTTTCGTCCAAATTTATCAATGTTTTCATCTCCCGTAACGCATGCGCATCTCTTCCGTCCGCCTAGCCTATGTTAACTCCCTCAAGTAATTGCCCACAGTTTACCCTTAGATGTTAAAGTAATTGAAATTCAAATGGTTTTCCTTTTTTTAATATAACTTAAGAATAATATGCACCAAATTTCACCAAATAAGAGCGCCCATGTTATCCGTACGACAGTCGCAGCGGTACTACCCAACTAAAAAACATCAACTCTCATGCAACGCTCGTACGGTTGACGCAACCCGCATGACAATAAACGTGATGTTTCCTGTAATGGTAGTAGCATGTCTATTCTCCCGTAAGGTCTGTACTGCACGGTGAACGTGGAATCGAATGTAGCTCTGTAGATATTAATAGAAGTTATGTTTAATATGGTGTAGTACTTCGTCGCATGTTACAAAAATTAACCATTTAAAAAATAAGTGCAATACATAAAAGTGCAAAAATTAATACTATATTGTTTTTTATGTATTTTTGTCAATTTTTACCCCTTAGACGAAAGTAATCGAAGTTCTAGTGCATTACTGTCACTATTTACCACTTGATTGATAAACAAAGGTATCTATCATGAACAGGAAGTGTAACAATTAATATATTTTATTGTTAAAGAGCTGCTACCCACAGTTCAACCATTAGACGCAACAATATAAATTGCGTGCTTTTCTTTCTTATGCAGCACTTAAAATTAATAAGTGCCGAATTTCAGCTCTCTAGATTTCTGGGAAGTTAGCAGAATCTATATTTATTGTTTTAGGGGGTGATTATTCCATTTCCACCTCTTAGCAGCACGATACAAAATGCAAATCTGGTTACTTTTTCTATGTATCTCGTAAGAAATAAATGTACACAATTTCAGATCTCTAGCTTTAACGAACATATGACAATTAATTTGTATTATTTTAGTGGTTGTTTCACCCCTATTTATTAGTACACAATTTGTTTCAATCGGTTCAGTAGTTCCAGAGATTACCCCCTACATACAAACAAATTTTACCTCTTTATAATTTGTGTATAAAGACAACACAAAAAACATATATTTAAATATTTACCTACACACCACACATACAAATTAAAACCTGTCTTATATTTTAATCTTCACTTCATGAGGGGACACGTAAACTGCCCCGATATTTTAGGTACTTTTGAAATGATGAAACTGCCCCGCTCATTAAAGAGGATCAAGAAGGGTCGCCTCGCCCCAACATTCTACCTGACACAGGTACCGGATATTTCCCTCCAAATTCAATCCGAATAGTTTCATAGCCCCTTTTCATAGTTTACCAGCAGTTTACCTAGTTTCATAGCATACCAACTGATTGGAACGCATACCAATGAATATTAGGTTATGTTAGGTTAGGTTTGGTTAGGTTAGGTTAGGTTGGTTTGGTTTTAGAAGACTGCAGTCACTGACAGGACGCAGGGACAAAAGACGTTTGAATTGAATTATAAGCATTTTTCGTTGATTTTCGTTAGTGCTTGCTTTTAGTTTGTTAATCTAACCTAAAAAATTTCCTTTTTTCCCCAGTCCCGTAATGACTACCTGGCCGGGCGCTCGAGGCAATTTCAGCATTTCTAGTTTTGCTGAAACTAGAGGACCCTTCCTAATCCTCTTTAATGATCGGGACAGTTTCATCGTTTCAAAAGTACCCAAAATGTCGGAGCAGTTTCACTACGCTCCTTCATGAGACAGGTCAACAAAAATTCAACCTTATTATCATTTGTTTACGAGCGAAAGACTTTGGCGGTTATCACTACAAGTAAAAATTTCGAAAAACTGTGTAACAAAATACATCCTTAAATTCATGTTACTTTATTTTGTTTTGTCGTTGTTATATCTAACTGTTTTTTTGTTGGTGTTTTATTTTATTCAACAGTTTATTCGTTATTCATAAGTTTTATGTCTATGGTATAGCTGTAGTTAGTGGTTGTTATTTAATTTGTTAAGCTTGTTCAGATTTTATTCTTTTTTAATTGCCGCTATGTATTGTTTGATTTGTTACGTTTATTAGCGTTGCTTCCTCAATGCTACACAGGCAAAGTTGTTCGCCTATACAAATTTACTAAAATGGATTCAAAATGGTTATTTTGGCAATTGTGTTATTTTGTGGCGTGATATGTTTGTTTGTTTTTAGTGTTGATTTACTATTTGAGATTTTCTTTATTGGTGTTGTATTCTATACCCAATGTTTATAATTCGTTGTTCATTAGTTTTAAATTTATGGTGCTACATGTATTTTTCTTATAAGTTATAGTACTCGTAGAAAAAACTTGTGCAACGTAGAAGAATAAATCTTATCATCTTCCGAAATGTGCTGCAGAGACCTAGGGTTTTTCTTGAAGAGGACCGCTAGTCTTAGAACATTTTACATAGAGTCAGGGTAACAAAAATTAACGAAAGTAATATATATATTGAAATAAAATAACACATATTACTTAATTGTACTTTTGTAAACATTTATAAGTAAGTTACGTTAGTTAAGTTTTTTTATATAACAAAAATGGAAGCATTAAAAAAAAAATAGCCTGAAGTTCTAACTTACAGTCTTTAGTGACAGTATGTTTAAATGCAATAAACATGGCGGCCCTCTTCCAAAATAGACCCGAGACCTAACCTAACCTATTCAATTATTAATTTAATTATTTTAAAGGTCATATTGCTTAAATTATTTGTAGAACTATTTTAAGCTGAAACTTTGTTTTGATACTGTACCGTCGGGCCAGTTTAACCCCAAAATATTGATCATTCAGACCAGTTTACCCATGCCCATAAGCATCGATTTATATGCATAGCAGTTTTTACTTCTTTCGGCAGTCTTACTACGGCTTTATTTTTTTCATTAACTAGTTTCAATTGCCATTATAATTTATTTTTATCTGGTTTTTATGTTTAGGAACTTTGTATAATCCAATCGAAACAGTTTTGTATGTTATGGTTTTATTAGGGTTAGCCTGCCCTCTACAATATTTCGGGCGCAGCTGCTAGTGTTTCAGGTAGGGTGGGCGCAGGTAGTATTTCTCTTAATGCCGCGCGTCTGTACCGGCCTTGTCGCAAACATCATTCCCTGTAAGTGTATCAAACCCTCCCAGTTTGTGGATATTCATGTGGAATAGTAATTCAAAGCAGAGTGTAGTCAAACAAAGAGGTTCTCCGACTTGACTTTGATCCTCCGTCAGAGGATATTGGATAAACTTAGTTATTCGATTACCCACGACTGGGATAATCTCATTAAGCAAGGTGTTGTAGAAACGTCTTTGGTATACACAACAGTTTAGCCTTACGAGGGTGGACCACTCCCTTTTCAAGGTGACTACTGTGTTTTGAAGTCTTAGTTTCTTGGCCATAATCAGATTTTTCTTGACTTATCATTGTATAAGTAATCTCCCGCAAATTCAAAAAAAAATTGTTGTAGCTTTAAACTGAAAACAGGCGGTTTATGATCCAGCATGTAAATCACATATGGGTCTCAAGTTTGGGCTTATAGACAAAAATTCAACTATAGATAATTTTCAACGTTTTTTTTAAAGAGAATGTGTGGCCTACATAATAATACACCTAATAGTATATTATATTTAGAAACAAAGGCAAAATCTTGAATTTAGAAACTTTAAAAACAAATTTTAAATATATAATGAATTTAGAAACTTTAAAAACAAATTTTAAATAAATAATTAAGTGTCTAAGCATGACCGACAATAGATTACCAAAACAATTAGTTAGGCAGGTCATTAAAAGAAATATTTCTTGATTTATTTTGTTTTTTGCCTTACTGGACTGGATATATTTACATATCCAGAATATGTTAACATATCTTTAATTCCAATACCATATAGACTATTAAATACAGTGCTCTGCTATCATGTCCAGAAGCAATAAGCTTTAATATTTATACATCCTATGCCTAACTCTAGGGCAAAACTGAGTTCAAACAATATATATACTTCCCAAAATTCTCAAACACGGATATCACTCAAATAAATAATGACTTCAATTTATTATAAAACAAACAAAACTGATTCTACTTACCTTGATGCTAAAACAATTCCCCCAAATATTCACAAGAAATGTTCCTCGCCTTTTTTTGTCCTCGTGGCTTCTTCCGGTCAGCCCGTGTCGCCCCGACGTATATCTACACTTGTTCCAAAAAAAAGCCCTGTCTCGAATTTATCCCCTCTATTTAACATCTCTGTCTCCACTCAGTTTTACTCGTCTAGCTCATCGCGTTTTATCTAGATTTGACATCATCGCCTGTTGCCCCGTAGGCTACCAATAAAATTCTACTTCTAATATAATATAAATACATATCTAATCGTAACAATACTTTAATTCCTTGTACTGAAAGCAGTCCTGTTTTAAACAGTATAGTTTAAAACCGACAATAACAAATCTCTAAAAACACGAAAAGTTAGCCAAGTAGAGTATTATACCATTTTAAAGATCATAAAGATCATTTCCATTAAGTTTAAAACCATCAATAATAAATCTCTAAAACCAAGAAAAGTTAGCCGATATGAAGAATGTTATACAATTTTGAAAATCATAAAAAGTATGTAATACAAGTTTAAAACCAACAATAACAAATCTCTAAAAACACGAAAAATTTACCAATATGAAGAATATTATACCATTTTAAAGATTATAAAGATTATTGTCATACAAGTTTAAAACCAACAATAACAAATCTCTAAAAACACGAAAAGTTAGCCAAATGTACAGAATTATACCATTTTAAAGATCATAAAGATTATCATCATACAAGTTTAAAACCATCAATAACCAATCTGTAAAAAAACAAAAAGTAGCCGATATGAAGAATATTATACCACTTTAAAGATCATAAAGATGATCATAATACAAGTTTAAAACCGACAACAACAAATCTCTAAAATCACGAAAAGATAGCCAAATGTAGAGAATTATACCATTTTAAAGATCATAAAGACCATTTCCATTAAGTTTAAAACCAAACCATCAATAACAAATCTCTAAAACCAAGAAAAGTTAGTTGATATGAAGAATACTAAACAATTTTAAAGATCATAAAGATTATTGTCATACAAGTTTAAAACCAACATAACAAATCTCTAAAAACACGACAATTTAGCCGATATGAAAAATATTAAACAATTGTAAAGATCATAAAGATTATCTATTTTTATTTTTGTTGACTGGTTTTTTAATCTTGGATCACACAAAAGCTCAGATTTACAACCGATGGTGCTGGAGGGACGTTTGATAGCTCATTTTAAAGCTCACTGTTTGGGATTAACTGTTGATATGTAACATGACCAACTTAAAAAGAAAAACATCTTTTACTTGTTTTCTAAACTTCAAAAACACCATCTTAGATTTTTTTAAATATACGCTACTAAAAAAAAAGTTAGTAGCGATATTCCCGATCCGGCTTTGCACGGATAGACAAATCAAAGTTAAATGTATATTAAAAAAATATATCAATAAATATATTACACTATGTGTTTCTTATGGGGATTTTTAGTAACTTTTTCCCCCCCCCCCCCCCAAATCCCCCTAAAATTTAGAATTTTTTTAAAACCTTCCTTAGCGAGCACCTACGGCCCTAGAGGAAGCTACATACCAAATTTCATTCCAATCTGTTTGGTAGTTTTGGAGACATCGTGATTTAGTAAATTTGACCCCCTATACCCCCAAGATTTCGTTTTTTTAACCCTTCCTTAGCCAGCACCTACGGCCCTAGAGGAAGCTACATACCAAATTTCATTGCAATCCATTCGGTAGTTTTTGAGATTTCGTGATGAGTCAGTGAGTGAGTGGTATTTGGATTATATATATATATATATATATATATATATAGATTCCAAAGTATACTGGTTAGATTTATGCCAAATTTCAAGGTGGAGAAAAATGGGTTAGTAAATACAATTTAGAAGTACGAGCTATAAAAATGGTTGCACAATCATTGGACTTAAGATTTTTTTTAAATAGATATTTACAGGCTACTTACTCTACATTTCTACATACCTAAGCGATACATTTTTCTTAACATGAATAATATGTTAAGATGAATTATTAACGAATTTCCATAGGAAAAATGAGCTATTGCAGTGGCTCTTATGGTAAGACCCAAGGTCGGGAGTAGCAAATGAGCACCGATCATGGTCCTCAGAACACGTTTTGTGGTGTCATTAAAAATCATATATATATATATTTATGTATATATGTGTGCGCATTCTAACGGACGCATTTTAAAAAAAAGGTAATATAAATTTGTTTATAATGAATGTGTAGACTCCTGGATTGTATGTTATGATGCATATGTTTAGGTTAATTACCCTAATGTTCAGTCCGTCAAACAATCCAAATAAAAGTTGTATCCAAATGGATTACCGGTTTCGACGGTTATAATGTCATCTTCGTTATCAGTTACGTTATCAGCGACCACCCGACATGTATATTTGACTCCTGTGCGCCGACGCCAATATCGGTTAACGTAATTATTCGATTGCAGACGGTTCGTGTGATTTTATTATGTGAATGTGTTTAAATGTGTCGATGATTTTTAATTAAATTCTGTATTCTCTAATTTATCTTTTTAATAATTTTCATTAAGTGTTTATGTCTTGTAAAATATGCCAATAAAGACGACGAAATAGCAAGGCTGAATAATTTCAAGTTTGTCATGGATCTGAAAATGACGGTATAACCATCGAAATCGGTAATCCATTTAGACTCTACTTTGGATTGTTTGACGGCGTGAAAACTAAGGTAAATAACCTATAACATATTCATACTAATTAGCCTACTTACCAAATACTTTTGGGACGGAATTTGGCTAGGTTACCGGGGGGGGGGGGGGGGGGGGCGCCGAGTTCCAGCGCTGCTTGTCTGTTACAGCTGGGTGTTGCGAGCATGGAATAGGCTCTTTTGTTTGTGGCCACTTACGTAACGTGAATTAAACTAATGCGCGGACGGGTACAAGTAGTATATTTTCTATTTAAATTGCCACTTGGAATTTTATGATAACCTAATGAACATGTTAGGTTCATTATATGTTAGGTTCCCTTAACGCCCGCCACGAACGCTGGAACGCCCACTAGTGGGCTGTAGGGACCGGGTTGACTACCGCTCAGCTAATAGGTCCCCTGGCGATTGCGTGTCTCCGTTGCGTACGTGTCCTTCGGCTCTTCTAGCGAGCTTCCTAACGTTGTCAGGACGGCGGAGAAAGTTCTTCAGAATAAGGCAAGCGATACGATTTCTCACTTCACTTGTTTATTTAATTAAAGACGTACAATTTATCTGCTGGCCAATCTCTCAAAGTGTTGCTCTCTGCTTCCGTTTTAAAACGTTTGCGGTAGTGTGTGATGTAAGTGTGAGCGTGGTGACTGTTTTAAGAGTGGATAGTTTTTAGGGGTGAGCTTCGATTTTGTTTAAATTTATGTTTATGATATTTAGACGTTTAATTCATTTCATGGTGGGTCGTGTACAAAAAACAGTGGTATGATCCTGCGTTCTTGTGGGGAGGGGGGATATGTCACGATTGAGGACAGATGCGTGTGTGTCGAGCCTTCTGCTAGGGAAGCTAACGATTTAATTAGCTTCAGTATGAAGTCGTGGATTGTGTGGGTTTTCAGATCTTGATGAATGGTTGTGTTAAGGAGATCAAGATCATGAAGGAGAGTTGGTTATCATGGACCATGGTGTTTTGTTTTGGAAGGAATCCAGGTTCTTCCTATCAGAGGTGCTTAGAAGAGAATACCAAGCTGAGGCAGCGTAGGTGACAATCGGACGAAGGTACAATTTGTACATAGCTAGTCTGATAGATAGGGCGACTGAGCTTTTGCGACTAATCACCGGATAAAGATTGGAGCGAGCTCCTATTCCCTTGCCAATGACTTGTCTGATGTGATGTGAGAAAGTTAGAATTTTATCTAGGGTGACGCCTAGATATTTTACTTTGTTTCTCCATGCTGTGGGGGGTCTGTTTAAATGAAGTTTGGTTTTGGGTGTTGTAATTTTATTTGTAAAACGCATGGCTTCTGTTTTGTCCTGTGTTAACAGCAAATTCTCCACTTCAGAAGCTATGGCTCTAGTAGATCCAGCTGACGTTGGATGATTTTTAATGTACACTGGTGTACGTGTAATAGAACATGGAATCGTCAGCAAAAAGGCCCAGAATTAGGCTGTGGACTATTAAAGTTAGGTTAGTGTACAGAAGGTACAGAACGGGCCAAGGACTGAGCCTTGGAGTGGACAATGCACCTTCGACGGAAACCTAGTGGTTTGGAGTCTACTCCAGACCAAGTTACTAACATACTTATTTATTCTCCTAGCCAATCTAGCGACCCCTCATTTCGACTACCTAAATCCTGCCTTCAGCATTCTTTGTGTGAACACCACACATCAAGTTTCCGAACAGTAATTGGGAAATATTTTGTTCTAAAGGTTCGCTTTTAAATCGTTAACTATGGTTATGTATAGTGTATAATTTGCCTGAGTGCGAGAGGGAGACGAGGGAGAGGGAGAGAGAGAGAGAGAGACAGAGAGAGAGAAAGAGAGAGTTCCTTTAGAATGTAGACCAAATGCTAAAGTAAGAAACAATATTTCGATGATAGAAATTACGTCGAATAACTATCCTTGAACAACTATCACGTTGACATTGGAAAATGATGAATTAACCACGGTAAGCGATAACAATGTACATTCTCTTTATTTGGAACCTACTACAGGCTTATTTAAGGTGTCCGAGTAAGATTTTAACAAGTAAACGCATTTGGAAATGTTCAATTTTTGACGCGCTAGGTCCTCGGATGGTCCCAATGCATCGGTTGCAAGCCTATACTTTGTTTTAAACTGTTTTAGGATTGAGAACCACGCGACCGCAGTGGGGAGTAGAAGCTCGTCGCACGCTAGGCCTATCAGGAAGGACCAGTTGGAGTAGCAACCGATGCACCCCGTGTTACCAGATTTCTGTTAAATTGTTTGTCATTTGAAAGTCATTGCAAACAGGTGAATTGCTTGATGAGTGGCAACAATGCGTCGATGCCTCCCCACACCAACGCAATCGGCCGATCCTAAAGGACTTCAAATCAAACTATACAAGCATTTGTGTGTTCGAAGACGTTGCAAGATCCGGATATTTCTGCAATTTGAAAAAGTCGATATTAAAAAAACAACTCAAGATTTTTTAAATGTATGTGTAATGCATTTGGTTGGCATATCTATACATAAAAAAAAGTAAATCTGACACATACAGGCCACTTATTGATTTCATATGAAATGGCCCAAAAATAAATTGAGGACGGTACTTTTAGTAATATTTTCGGGAATATCTTGAAAATGACGCGTTAAGATTTCAAGAAAAACTGGTTTCGATACCCTTAAGTAAAACCCTTTTCAAACCGTCCCATGGCAGTTTCCAAAAATATTTAATTTTGGAGCCGCTCATGGAAATTTCACGTCATTGTATCGTGCAAGCTATGGAGAGGTGCGATAATTCCTTTATATAATGATGATCTAGTAAGATGGGATTAAAAAGGGAGAATAGCCCATGTATGGCTTCTTTTTTACCACATCGCCAGGTCGCAAGTACAATTATAGATCATTTTAACTTAACTTGTTTTCCAATTAATGCAATGTTCCTACATTACGTTACCATATAATGTGAATTATTATTATATTCTGAAAGTACACATAAATAATTCCAGCGTCAGACAAATATTGTAGAAACTACGAGAGAAAGGAAACACTCCCCCCGAATTTCTCAGTAAGATAAAATTATTGGTTCTGTTTATTGGAATATATGCGGGTTAGCATGCTTATAACTATGTAAAATTTAAACTATGTGCGCCCGAATTTCTCAGGTAAGATAGTTTTTGGTTCTGTTTATTGGAATATACGGGGGTTAGCATGCTTATAACTATGTAAAATTTAATTATGATACTTTTGTCTTTTCCGGAGGTTATCATTTGGCAGGATTGTAGGGCAGAAAGTCCGAGAACTTTAAAACGAAGGGTCGACACAAAACTATTTCTTAAAGGGTTACAATGAATCTGGGCCTTTTTGATTTACAGCTGGACTCTTTGTCCCCCCTCCTGCTTCAATCTATATATATACAAGCGAAATACCACTCACTCACTCACTGACTCACTCATCACGATTTCTCAAAATCTACCGAACGGATTGAAATGAAATTTGGTATGTAGCTTCCTCTAGGGCTATAGGTGCTTACTACGAAAGGGTTTGAAAGAATTCGAAATTTTAGGGGATCAAAGTTATTAAATCACGATTTATTCAAAACTACCGAACGGATTGGAATGAAATTTGGTATGTAGCTTCCTCTAGGGCATAAGTGTTCACTAAAAAAGTGTTTAAAAAAATTGGAAATTTTAGGGGGGTTTGGGGGGTAAAAATTACTAAATAACGATTTCTCCAAAATGACTGAACAGATTGGAATGAAATTTGGTATGTAGCTTCCTCTAGGGCCATAGGCGCTCGTTAAGAAAGGGTTTAAAAAATTCGAAATTTTAGGGGGTTTTGGGGGGATCAAAGTTATTAAATCACGATTTCTTCAAAACTACCGAACGGATTGGAATGAAATTTGGTATGTAGCTTCCTCTATGGCTATGGGCGCTCGTTAAGAAATTGTTTCAAAAAATTCGAAAATTTTAGGGGAGTTTTGGGTGTCAAATTTACTAAATCACGATCTCTCCAAAACTACCAAACGGATTGGAATGAAATTTGGGTTTTAGCTTCCTTTTAGGGCCATAGGTGCTCGCTAAGAAAGGGTTTTAAAAAAAATCTAAATTTTAGAGGGTTTGGTGGGTCAAAGTTACTAAAAATTCCCATAAAAATACATAGTATAATATGCTTATTGATATATTTTGTTTGTTAATATACATTTAACTTTGATTTCTATATCGATCCATGCAAATCCGGGTCGGGGCATCTATCTATATATTTTGCTACCCCGATCTATATATTTATCGTCATATCTAATGAAAGATTTGTCTAAACATGGTGAAATCTCAAACAATATATACTATTTATGAGATAGATATTCCAATTAAACAAATTGTACGGTTATAAGTCTTACCATACGGGTTTGAAAACATTCGAAATTTTAGGGGGGTTTGGGGGGCTCAAAGTTATTAAATAACGATTTCTTCAAAACTACCGAACGGATTGGAATGAAATTTGGTATGTAGCTTCCTTTAGGGCCATAAGTGTTCACTAAAAAAGGGTTTTAAAAAATTGGAAATTTTAGGGGGTTTGGGGGGTAAAAATTACTAAATCACGATTTCTCCAAAATGACTGAACAGATTGGAATGAAATTTGGTATGTAGCTTCCTCTAGGGCCATAGGTGCTCACTAAGAAAGGGTATGAAAAATTTCGAAATTTCAGGAGGGGTTTGGGGGGATCAAAGTTACTAAAGTCATAATTTCAGATCTTTTATTATTATGACAATAGTGCTTTTATTATTTAAGATCTATATATATAAAAACCAAATACCACTCACTGACTGAACACTTAAAAATAATAAAATTATGTTAAAAAGACTGAAAATACCAACCACCACGGGCAACGCCGTACGGGCCAGCCAGTTAGTGTATAATTCATCAAATGTTGTATAATTTAAGACTAAATATTAAGACATTCAATAAAACCTTATTGAACAAGAATTGCAACAAACATAAAATAGCAGTATTTACTTACAGTCTCTATTCACAGTTTGTTTCTAGTTTGTAAATCTGTATCTATGAAAAGAAAAAATCCTGACAGACTCACTGATTCATAATCAGCCAAAACAATGCTGGAGCCATTTAATTTTCAAGGTATCTTCATACCGCTATGTAGACGTGAAATACGAAAGGATTTTGCAAAATATTGATTTTAAGGGTTGAAAAAGGTCAAAATACGGTTCACCCCCAGCCCTAAACAAGTTATTTGAAAAGCTTAGCCGCACAATTCGATTGTTTTCCTATTCCGAACAAACACACGTATGTTGAATGAATTACATCCATTACCACAACAACCAGCTTACAAAATTTAGAATCAGTTAATTATTTCTCTCTACTAAAATAAAAACAAACAAAATACAAAATAAATGAAAAAGGCTTATTGTAGTATAATTAAAATACGTTTTTACATATTGCAAATAAAACAGCTGATTAAGTTCATAAACTTAACACAATTTTAGGTTGGGCCTATACTGAACCAGCGCAAGTTTCTTGAAAACATTTAGATTTATTACAATAGCAACTAATTTGGCAAATTTATAATCAGGTAATTTATTCTTCACAACCAATTATTGTTGTTTTATGTTAGGAAATAGCAAACACAAAGAAAAAGACTTACATAATTCAAACACCTAATACTATTAAACTTATGCCGACTTTATTTTTTACTAGGCTTATTTGACCAGTTTGAAATACTGTACTACTTTACCGTACCACATTTTGGTCGTATTTTATAACTTAAAAATTCCCTCTCTTCTGTATAAAAATAAAAAATTTCTGTCCTGATCGATCTTAATTTCAATGAAAATACAGTATACAATAAATACTGTACTACTTTACCGTACCACATTTTGGTCATATTTTATAACTTAAAAATTCCCTCTCTTCTGTATAAAAATAAAAAATGTCTGTCCTGATCGATCTTAATTTCAATGAAAATACAGTTTACAATAAATACTGTACTACTTTACCGTACCACATTTTGGTCATATTTTATAACTTAAAAATTCCCTCTCTTCTGTATAAAAATAAAAAATGTCTGTCCTGATCGATCTTAATTTCAATGAAAATACAGTATACAATAAGCTGTTTGGATTTGCTTCGGGGTAGGTGAGCGAAGCGAGCAGGGGACAGTGCCCTCTAGTATATATATGGCATATTTGTATTAGATATATATCTATGTAATATATGTGTAATATACGTAATAGATATGGCACTAATATGATATATTATGAAGTACTGTATCCATACATATAAATAAAATTGAAGTGTCTGTGATTTCGAAATATATCCTTTTTCTAAGCTCATAAGGTTATTCACACTTTAACAAAGCCTAAATATTATGCATTTTTTTAAATTTTTTTGTGTGCCTTTGTTTCTGTTTTGTCCAGGCCAATATCTCTGGAATGGCAGAACCAATGTTGACGAAACTTTCATTTGCATGTAGAGGGACTTTACAGAGATTAATCTAGGCTACTTTTTAACCCGGAAATATTTAGGGTTCCTATTTAAAAATAAAAAAATTATGAACCTAATTAGTGGTTTTGTGAACGGACATAACACGCGACCATCCCTATAAATAAAACAACTGATCAAAAGCTTAACACTTTAACAAGATCGTCTGTGTTTTAATTTACTATATACCTGGTTTAACCGTTAAATATCTACCAAACAGTATGCAATAATGTGAAATGTACCCATAGATGGTATAAATACCCTTCAAAACCTGTTGTGTTCGTTCGGGAGCTATGTGTAACAAACTGGCGGAAAACGGGGTTTTTAGCTTTTATTGGTGCATAGCTAATCATTTACGTAGTCCTAAAAGGGATACACAGATCGATTTGGGCGAAACTCACTTTACGTTTTTGGGCCATGGAACTCGGATCTTAACGATTTTTTTAATTACGTGTAAATGGTAGGGCCTTATGCACAATATTTACCCGATAGTCCTTTTATTTATTTAATCACATCTCCGAGCGAAGCTGCATGTATCAGCTAGCAAAGTAATAACAGTAGCCTAATTTTAAAGAACTTTATATAGGCCTTAGTAAAATAATCGGTTAAATGGCAATTTTTGAATTATCATTATATAATTAGGCCTATAGCATTAAATTATGTTCAGATCCTTGGTCTCTTTACTTTTCACTAACCAATGCGGAGCTAAATTTTATCACCGTCCCCGGTCATACCGTCATACCCTTGTCAAAATGTCGGGTCTGTAGCGGACTGAGAGTCCGCACGTTTTCTATATCACAGCCGGAATCATCCTACAAACCGGGTAGAAAATTTGTATGACCGTCCGAGGACAAGGACTCTTTAAACAGTTTGATAAACGGACAGGCAAACGAACTTTATAATCGTTGCTGGTCATACCCGTGTCAAAATGTCCCCGTCCGAGGTGGACTGCACGTTTTCTATATGATAGCCGGACTCTTCCTACAAACCGGGTAGAAAACTGGTATGACCGTCCGAGGACAAGGACTCTTTAAACAGTTTGATAAACGGACAGGCAAACTAACTTTTATAATCGTTGCTGGTCATACCCGTGTCAAAATTTCCCCGTCCGAGGCGGACTTTGAGTCCGCACGTTTATGACAGTCGGACTCTTCCTGCAAACCGGGTAGCCAATGTTTATGACCGTCCGAGGACAAGGACTCTTTAAACAGTTTGATAGACAGACAGGCAAACGAACTTTATAATCGTTCAGCTTTGATGGTACGGAACACTAATGATTGGTAATTAATTTTGTTTTCTTCTTGAAACGGAGCTAACAACTCGGTCGCTGTTTAAGGTTACATTTATAGCCAGTTCCTTCACAAGCTGGCGCCAAATTCACAAATAAGATTCTTAAAAGCATAAACAAATCACAAAATTACTAGATTTTATGAACAGCAAATTTCTGTTTTCTGGATCTTTTTAAAAAGTGGACCTACCAACGATGAATCATAGTTAAATTACCTTTCTATCGGAGCATATTTTACGGAATTTGCACTAGGCGGCACTAAACCAACCTAATATAGGATGTCCAGATTCGACTGTCCGAAACTTTACGGGGTTATTTTTCATCTAAAAACAAGCAACTAATACAATATAACATGACGTGTGTCCTTTCTAGTTCTGTTTTCTGTCTGTCCGTCTGTCTGAGATTTTGACAAATAGGTACCTTAATATTTTAGAAACGGTTTAGGATATAATACTGAAACTGGGTATAGATATTCACCTAAATAGGGAACATTTTCCTTTAAAAATTAGTTTTCGTGAAACAGTCCTTTTCAAAATGGCGGCAGTTGAACAATTTCAATGTTAAAAATCTAGAAAACCATAATTTTACAAAAAAAAAAAAAAAATCAGTCACCAAATTCCTAGACTATTTTAAGACAAATCCAACGATACATCGTTTTAAATCATTGAGTAATAAATAACGGGAAAAACTCAAATTTAGTGGTCTAATATAGGACTTTTGATTACTATTACATTAATATGACCACCTTCAGCACCCGAATAAACTTACATTCGTCCACTAAATTTGAATTATCTCCGTTATTTATGGCTCAATTATTAAAAACCATATATCGTTGGAATGGTCTTAAAATATTCTAAAAATGTTGTGTTTTTAAATTTTTGTGTAAAATGTACAGTTTTCTATATATCTAACATTGACAATTTTCAAAACCTCGTGAGTCTGTCCGCTACGAGCGAAGCATTAAATAATTCGAAGTAGCGCGTGAGTCGGGGCTGGAGGCCGGGGTGCAAACAAATTGTAGGCCTAATTATGTATTTCGTTCGCGCAGGCAGCTATTCAGCTTAAAACATACTGTGACTGGAGAGTTTAAGTTAGTTTAGTACAGGTTATTTAATATAGTTAATATTGTATTTATGTCATATTGCTCATGCGCGTAACAAACGCAATAACATATTGCTCGATTTGACAACGCTGTAAATATTCGTGTTCCTTCATGTGGTTCAGTGCTGAATGTTCAGGCCTTCTATTCAACGTTAATAAGATAGATCGATATTTTTGTCGTTCATTTTT
>JAGFPH010000174.1:443965-455227 GCA_018207615.1 Philaenus spumarius | reverse complement strand
TTTGTATGTAGGGGGTAATCTCTGGAACTACTGAACCCCTTACCCCGAAATACCTTTCTTAGTTACTAGCAGTTGCTATAGCAACGCAGTATGTTAATACAGTAGTATAATTGCACACTCTTTGTCTGACAAGACACAAGCAAAGAGGTTTTAGGAATTGTTGTGCTTCAGTAAACTGCATCTATATCTGTACTAATATATACGTTTTATTAGTAGATGTGCTGCTAAGGGGTGAAAATGTAGTAACAATACTCCTCAAACAATAAATATTAATTGTTATGTTTTCCTTAAGGCTAGAGAGCTGTATACATTTATGTATTGTATACATTTATTTTACAAAGTACACAGAAAAAGTAAATTAGACTTGCATTTTGTCTCGCGCTGCTAAGGGATGAAAATGTATTAACACCCCCTACAGCAATAAATATTAATTGTTATACTTTCCTTAAAGCTAGACAGCTGAAATTGTATACATTTATTTTACAAGATACACAGAAAAAGTAAATTAGACTTGCATTTTGTCTCGTGCTGCTAAGGGATGAAAATGTAGTAACACCCCCTATAGCAATAAATATTAATTGTTATACTTTCCTTAAAGCTGGATAGCTGAAATTTTGTACATTTATTTCTTACAAGATAAATAGAGAAAGTAACCAGGTTGGTATTCTGTCGCATGCTGCTAAGGGGTGAAAATGTAGTAACAACCACTATAACAATAAATATTAATTGTTATACTTTCCTTAGAATAAGAGAGCTGAAATTTCGTTCATTTATTTTTTACAAGATACATAGAAAAAGAAAACCATAATTGCATTTTATCGCGAACTACTAAGGGGGTGAAAACTCACTACGCGGCGGAATTTTGAGCCAGGTAATGCAGATCTTATGTCGGATTTAAAACACAATTATTGTAACCGGTATTAATTTTTATGTTTTGTGGGAGAAGCCATGGGTACCTGTTAGTTTGAAATAAAAACGAAAACTACTAGATGTACATTTTTATGATATAGAAAACGTACACTCGCTTTTATTCTAACAGTTTTCTAGGCGTAAGTTAAGTATACGCCTCCCTGTTAACATCGGAGAGCGAGTGCTGGCTACCTAAATACATGGGAACACTCTAAAACGCTATTTCATTCGATTAATCGCCTACAGAATTTTGGCATTTCATTTCCCTGTCTTTCCCTGATTTTTTCTCAGCTTTCCTGATCAACTCACGTCATACTTTGAAATTATTTTACTGCAAAATTTATTTGCGTTACATTTTAGTAACATAATTTCTCCTGCAAACATTTCTCCTCCTCTACAGCCGTACTCCTTCATCCCCATCCACGGAAGACAAAGAAAGCAGGTGTATTTTCCCTGTATCACCCCAGTACAAACAGATTTAATTTAAAGCATTGTTCGCTAAGTGCTAGGTGTAGGTTTATTTTTTATCATAAGTTTTTAGTGTTGATAATATGAAAATTAACACGAACAGTTCTGTTCAGAATTCAGTGCTAAATATTGAGAGGAAACAGTACATGTTCATTTTTCAGTGTATAAATTCCCTGAGTCCATTTAACTGGATGGACCACAATAATAATAATAATAATTTAACTGAATAACCACAATTCCTATAATCAGCAGCCTCAATGAATTCTAAATCAAATTTTAGATTTTACCAGAACAAACTTGGCTCACTCTAATAAAGATTATCATAGAAAAAGAAAGCTAAGGACGTTTTTTTAAAAATTTAGCTATACTGTTTTTTTTAACGGGGGGGGGGGGATTTTGAGGGGAGAAATTATTTGTCATATTTTTTCCACAAACGTAGGACAGCCGACAGACGTCATGAATATAAATCGATGGTTATATTGGTTTAATCCGCAATTTCATCAACATAATTTTAGGCTAGGCCTATGCTGAACCGACACATGTTTCCTTAATGCATTTACATTCATTACCATAGCGACCAAGTTAACAAATTTATATATTTTAAAATAATAAGCAATAATTTTGCCACTTCAGTATACATATTTTCAACCTGAAATTTCGATACTATATGCTAATAAACCCTAAATTTGAAATAAAACTAAATTTGCACGTTTAATTTTGAATTGCAACATTTAAGGTTGTTTTACAAACTAAGCAACAATTCTATTGTGTATGTGGATTATTCCATTCATGGAAAGCCAAAATTAAAGTCACGATTGCTTACGAGGTCCATCTCATAGACCCCCAATATTTCGCCGACATGGACCCTTTGCAGGTCGTCGTCGACCCATGATATAAACCACTTAGTATCACGGATGTAGAGGTAAGAACGACAAACAAGTGCAGTTATGTAAAGACGTGTTATGTGTAATAATAAATACTAAAACAGATGTGAACTCTAACTCTCTCTCTAGTTCTTGGCATTAGTACGCCTACCATGTGACCATGACTCATACAAACTCTACTCGAATAGCAGTTGGTTGAAAAACGTATTGTTCAGATAGTATGTTCATATTTAGACTTCTTTACCTCAAAATGTAAAATGTACCCTGATACGGCCACCCCTTCGTATCCGTCAGCCCGTCTGTCCCAGTAAAATTTCTCATTTTATATCTTTTTGAAGCGAAAACTTCTTTAGACGCAAAGAGCACTTTTTGCACGAGGTAAACATTTGACGGTTAATATTTCCCCTAATCAGCCATATTGACGTCCCAAATTTTAAAAGTTTTCCCGGGGAGGTCAAACATTTCCCCGAACTCCCCTTTTGCCAGCGGGTACTCTTTAATCTCCTTATGACCGGACTTGCCCTCATCTAGAAAATATCATATTGGCCCGTGCTACGGTTTACCGACCATGAGCAAATGTCTTTATACAATTTGTGTTGTGTATATATATTTTGTTAATAATTTTGTTTAGCAACGACTTTATTATTATGAAATAATTATAAAACTCCCTCGCAGATGTGAATGAACGAATGAAAGGGTATAGGGTAAACAATGAGACTAACCGTTACAAGCAGTTAAAAAAACGATTTCAGGTCTAAGTTATCCGGTAAAAAACCGCATAGTGAGGTTCGTACATAGTGTTTCTCATTTAAGCCTACAGGTATGATCAGCCGTGGGACAGTTAGTGCATTTCACATCAGTTTTCTCTTTAATTTACATTATAAGTACACACTAAAAATTCTTGAATTGCCATATGGTAGGCTGACGAAACGTTTAGCATTACAAGCAATTAAGGATAAGGTTGGGTGGTTCAGTATCTGGGGAAAATTAGGGAAACCAATTAATTATAAATTTCAGTATGAAAACAAGGAACGAGGTACATGGCATGTAAAGCTAGAAACGATTTCCGCGAGTATTAGGGAAGAAGAACACTTAAAGTGGATATAAAGAGAAAATATGGCGCAGTTTAATATACTTTATAAAGATCTGTCATATAATTTAGCGGATAAATCATATATATAGTTGATAACCATGGTCGAGGGTTTATAAGTACAATTATGAGAGCTAGAGCCGGACAACTAATGTTAAATTTTAGACCTCAAAAAACAACTTTTACGTGCTCATTGTGTAACTCTGGAGAAAACGAAAATGTAGAGCATTTTTATAGGACGTTGCGCTATCCTTGCAAGTATAAGGCGCAGGTGGCTAGGTAATGTATTGTTGTCACGGCAAGAAGTAGTAGAATATTTAGACGGAAAAAACTGGCATCAGTTGGTAAATTGCATCTGGGAGGGTACGAAAATCAGAGATAATTTGATAGTAGAGTTTAATTATTAATTTTGAATAAATCTCGGTGATCTATTACAATTTATATGCATGTCTTCTTATGTATTTGTATATGTGTTTTTTTTCGTGGGTAGGGGAGGAACTGGGTGTGTTTACGTGCTTGCTTGTCGATTATAATTGTTATAAGATAGATTTTTTAAGTTGCTGAAATGTCACATTTTTTTTTCTTTTTGTTTGTTTAGAATAAGTTAAGAAAAAATGCAGTACGTATAAGTTTTTATGTAATCTATTGGTATGTGATATGGCTATAAATTTATTTAGTCCTACGAAATATAATATAATATTTGTAACAGTTGTGGCTTGGGTACGTGCTTTGTTGCGCACAAATATGATGAATAGTTGGTAGGCAATATACTAACATTCAGTTATTTTTCTTTGTTTGAGATAGGGTATTTATCTTAATACAGTTGGGAGCATTTGTTTCGAGTTTGTATGGACATGGATCTTTAATTTGATTAGGGTGAGTTTTAAATGTCCCCCCCCCCTATTTTTTTTCGCATTTCTTAAGATATCGACTCCCAACCACCGCCGAACATCATTGATTAATTTATACTTTCTTTTGATGAGGTTCACATTTTTGGCCATATTGGAACGAACTTTTATTTTTTTAAAGTAAAGGTAAGGTTTTTTTATGTCTTTTTATTTTTATTTTGTAGTATAATTATTTATTTAAAAACAATTAAAGGATTTTAAATTAAAAATCTGATTGCGGCAGCGTGTAAAGCGTAAAAATTAGTTCAAAAACACAAAACGACACTTGGTAAAACATTTAAAACACTTTAAATTTATTTAAGTCACAGTATGCGACTGTCATCAAGTCTATCATATCATACTTTATGTCTATCTATTTTGTGTCTTTATTTATTATTTTTTTATTTATTTTTGTGTTAAATATCATATTAATATCTGTTTATAAGTGTAATTGTGGGAAGTGTATTTTGTGTATTCGTTCTGAAGATGGATGAAAATGAAAAGGTGAAACAGCTGTAAACAATATAAAGACTTCTAAAAGGATTGCTAAGGCAAGTATAAATAATAATATTATATATAATAGCAATTGGATATGGCTATAATTACAATAATGAATTTTATATTGTATTTATACATATATATTGTTTATACAAATATATCAAATTTCATCTAAATCGAATGTATGTTTTTAGAGAAAACAGATTTTTACTGACGATATGTTCAGTATAATTTTAAATTACCACTATATTTATAATCTCAGTCAATTTATATTTTTTTAACAATCATTATCACAATCACTGTCACTAGGAATGTCTACAAACATTTTCATGTACATTTTCTATGAGTTTGTCCATATCAAACATTTTGGTGTTGGCAAAACACAACAAGAAGCAATGCAACGCATCCCGAATAACCGGACGGTTTGAACGCAAACTAGAAAATGCACGTGTTTTGTATCTCCTTCCCGTTTCTCGGGATCCCGTTTCTCGGCAGCACCATCCGTTGGAAATCGGGATGTCCGTTTCCGACGGACTGTTTGAACGCTCCAATTTAAAACCTTGTGCTGTCTTCATCCCGAATTTCGGGATCCCGAGAAACTGGACCGTGTGGCCGCAGCCTAAGGAGACGAACTATCGCCCGGGGAACGCAGGGGTAGCCGACAGCGACGAGGCCGCCACAAAAGATTATATGCCCAAAGCAAACTGAAATCGGAGCCTACTCCCACTGATAATCGTCGGTGACCAGCTGACAAACGGGTAGTCCTCTTAAGGTACATAACTCTAAAAACTGTGATTTAAAAAAAACCTGTCCTAGAGTTTATTTAACAATGAGTTTGTGAAATAATCTCCCCACCACTGCTGATATCTATCACCACTTTTATTATAGTGCCGTTAAATATCTAAAAATAAAAATGAAGAATTTAAATTATTAAAACTGTGCAGTCAACATTACAGGAAGAGACTAAAGCCTGTATCTCATCCCATAACATAATCAAATATTAAATGTTAAAACAAAAATCAGGGAGATCCAGAACAATTATCCTCCTCTGACTTTCACAGGCTGACCGTGCAAAGCGACTCAGTTATATTATCGCTCGTTCAATATACAGTATATCCCTCAATTATATGAAAAGGTTAATGGCATTCACGCAAACACCCTACTACGCATTGGAAACGGGCGTTATTTAACGTAACAGGATAAATAATAACACGAATAATGACTTGGAACCAAGATAACACGTTGCCGTCAACACACTGTTATTTTAATAACGTAACTTATATCGCTTTATGATTTGTGAATTTATCTTATAGTAATAACCAGCACCAGCTTGCCCGTTTCACAATCCGACTGCAATGGAAGAAATGTACTAGATTTATTAACATTAAATCGGGGTACAACAAACACCGGAAATTTAACGGGCAGCAGGGTAGCAGGGTAGCCTAAGTACAAGTTCACAACGGCGCACCGCACCTATTGCGCGTTTACAGTTTAGTTGATAGCATGGACACTGGACAGGCATTGCCCATGCTATTCAAACGGAGATCTTACGCTAGTAACCAGCATAAAAACATCACAACCTCATAAAAGTCACTTAAACTAGTTATTAGGAATATGTAATGGGGTTTACTTAAACATGAGGTACGTTACTGAAATGAAGAAATTTGGATCTTGAATTAAACACTAAGATAAGGATATGCATAATTCAATGTGGTTGTGAATAGGAGCCGATGTAGTTAGGTCAGGTAGTAGCACGGCTAACTAAACTGTAAACGCGCAATAGCACCGGCCCTCGTCCTAAGCACCATTGCACCAGAAAGCAACACGCCCATATCAAAGTACCGCACCATCCTTTAGTTGGATTAGTTTTGCCGAACTGTCATCATGTTTTCTTCCTCATCTTCTTCAGATGAGGATCTTATAATATTGGATTCTAATATAATATTAGAATCTTATATTATTAGATTCTAGAATAATATTAGATTCTAATTTAAGTAAATATCTAATTTGTAAACCGAAAAGATTTAGAATACATCCACTAAACAAAACAAAGACAGCATGCTGTTGTGATGATTTTCGTGAGTTTTATCCCCCAAAAGGGTTCTTAAAAAATACTTCACTTATTAATATTTTTGTTTGTCCGTGTTTTTCAATACACACAGAAATAGTGCCTTCACTGTTGAACAGACTGAATTGAACCGCACAAAGGACCGAGAGTGCGCACTCAAATTAGCAAGACCTTAGGTTTCTTAACGGCACACAGCATCTGTTTAAAACAATGGGTGCTTGTCTGAAACTAAAAACATTATAGACATTTTTTGACTTTAGACGGTATAAATTTTTTGTGGGTACGAGATGGCGATTCCATGTTATACACTGGTTTAATTACTGAAAATGTAAATGTTTAAGAATGAGCTTGAGTTTTTAATCCCATAAGAGTCGTGTTCTTTTGTCCTGCAGAGGTGCCGGATCTGTGACGATTTGTTGTAGGTCAAAGTGCGAGGTGCGATGGAAAAAAAAAATATAGTCCAACAATTTCTTGGTGCGTTGCAATGATAGGAGGCTAGCGGTGCTTACGGCGGGGCAGTGTTGTGGCTATGTTAATATAACAACATGGAACATTTTCGGTACGTTGCTAGGGGCGAGGTTCGGTGCTGCGTTATGGACAGGCCCTAACTCGCTAACACAACAATAAGCGAATTCCATTTCAGCCTGACTAGAATGGATAAACATTGCGAACCACGTAAACGTAAGAGCATTGTTAAGAGCAACGTAATAACACCGACCACGGCACGGTAAAATAACGTACAAATAATTTAACAGGGTCATTCGGTAACAGGCAGGTGGTATAACACCCGGTGCTGGCTGTTATCGCCATACCGGCCAGCCTAGTCGCGATAACAAGTTACAAAAATAACATGTTACTGGAACCTGTTAACAAATTGTCATGTAATAATGGAACGCTTTATTGACATATAACGGTAATTCTTTGTCTGTATATGTGTTTATATAGATATATATATGACTTTATTCCAAATTCCATTCTTTATTGGATTGTTTAAGTTTAAACTGGAAATGCATGTGTATAACTAATGTAATGAATAATTTCTATTCAAATTTCCTTTGGTAAATTGTAAGTTTAGATATATTTGTTTTTTGGAAGCCATTATTGTGACTTCACACTAAGACTAATGGAGTGTGTAAGATTTGGAGGAGCGCGGTTGGCTGCCGAGTTTTCCTTCATTCCAAAAGGAGTTTACGTTTGTTGTGTTCAAGTGTTTTCTTTCTTTTTTTTTTACATCCCAAACAAGTTTTGAACCTCGGGATGTTTATATATTGTTTCCTTTATATGTAATGTTGGTTATCACGATTTCTCAAAAACTACCGAACGGATTGAAAAGAAATTTGGTATGTAGCTTCCTCTAGGGCCATAGGTGCTCACTAAGAAAGGGTATGAAAAATTTCAAAATTTTAGGAGGGGTTTGGGGGGATAAAAGTTACTAAAATCATAATTTCAGATCTTTTATTATGATGACAATAGTGCTTTTATTATTTAAGATCTATATATATATATAAGCCAAATACCACTCACTGACTGAACACTTAAAAAGAATACAATTACGTTAAAAAGACTGAAAATACCAACCAACATGGGCAACGCTGTACGGGTCAGCTAGTATCTTATATATGTAAAGATATGGAGCAATAAAATATCATTATCATTCTAATCTCTACTGCGCATGCTACGGTCACCGCTACCCCGATCTATTATAACACCGGTTGTGGCTAAGAGTATTCTATACTTTCACGACAGCACGTGAAGGAGGTTGTCCGAGTTTCACTAAACAGGAATTAATGTATATAATAAATATGTAAGCGTGGAATTTTGCGTTATTCTGCTTTAAAATCTTTGAACGGCCGGCATGTTCAAACGAATTGTTGAAACCAGTTGATTATTTTCTTCAAGCTAGGTCTTTAAATCGGCGAGTACCGGACAAAATTTTATCTCAATCGGTTAAACCGTTCGAGAGATAAACATCATTTAGTAAAAAATAATTCGAACCTCTGACGTAAGTTGGGCGTATTTCTAAAATGAAGTTTGTATGTTTTAGGGTTTCAACTAACCCTAACTAACCCAACTAGTTGGGAAATTGGTCTACTCACGAAGACGGTGAAAGCAGCCTGCGTGTACGAAATAAATCAGTGGAATATTTTTTCACCTCAGCCTTCAGCCCCAGCTCACGTGTTACTTCGTTCCGCTCGCAACAGTTGCACCTCAAACCTTGCACCCTCGTATTAAGGACTGCTTCGCTTCGTTCGCGACAAACTAGCTTTTTGAATTACTTTTAGGTTACTTTTGTGATATTTTAAGTTTCGATTGATTTTGATGAAACCAGTCGAGCTATAAGATAGTGTAAAAAAACGAGTAGAATAATCTCCTATACGGTATTTATTTTTTAGATAAAATCCAAAACGTTTCATTCTAATACGAAAAATCTCAAAAAATAAACTTCCGAAACGTGCTTAAGAAAAGTGCTTCTGGTTGTTGGATTTTTTTGCATGGAGCGACTTAGAAAACCAGCGTTTTTACAAAATTTGGGCCAAATCTGTCGAGAAATGCGGCCGTTAGAGTGCGAATAGATATTTACATGTATATATAAAAATTTTAATGACACCCCAAAACTTGTTCTTGGGAGCAACATCGGCGCTCCTTGACTAATCCCGACCGAAGGTCTCACCATAACAGTAACTGAAATAACTCATCTTTCCTACGGAAATTCGCTAAAAACGGCGGCAAGACGGAAAACGAACCATTTTAGGCAGACAGTTATCGCAACATGTTTAATGCAAATGACGCAATAAAAAGTAGGTTAATAATTATTAGTATGTATATTTTTGAAATACCCTGTATAAATTTGAGGCTGTGGCATGTTTGCGTCAGCAGCTTCTGTTGTAGCGTTGGACGGCCGAGCGGTCGTAATGTTTTTAACACGGATAGTAATGTTAAAAGTCCGTTGAAATAGCATCGGCTATATTTGCCCGTACTGCCTTCTGAACCCTGAACGGACTATAGTCAGTGTAAATAAATACAGATCAGTTATGGAAATAAACTGGGCTATGCAAACACTCGATCATAAACACAGCTAAAGAGATGCGCGTAAAATGTACAATGGTAATTCAATCGATATAAAAAACGGTATAAAACGTGGTGAGTTTATTTCGCATATCAAAATTAAGAAAAAGTGTAAAAAAGTGAAAATGAAACAAAGGTATTGAAGCATAGTCAAGGCTAACACACAATAAATTATTGTAGGGCAATGTGTTTGTGTGGAAGGCAGAGGCGGATGTAGTTCCGCAAGGATCACACTACAGGTGGTTTAACTTCTGGGAGAAATTGCGTGAGTTTTCTATCGAACAATCAATATTGCTAAAGCTGCGTCTACAAAAGAAACACGGGACGAGCCGATCTGCTCGCGATCACAACACGAACTAGTGTGGACGGGACAACGAACTACAAATTATTATTAGTCCATATATTTTCGAAACACCCTTTATAAATTTGCTGCTGCGGCTGCGGCGTGTCGTCAGCAGCTTCTATTGAAGTGTTGGACGGCCGAGAGGCCGTAATCTTTTTAACACGGATAGTAATGGTAATTGAAATAGCATCGGCTAAATTTACCGGTACCGGGTATTGCCGTCTGAACACTGAACGTACAGTAGTCAGTATAAATAAATACAGAGAGGGAAATACACTCGGCTAAGTAAACACTCGTTCATAAAACACGGCTGCCGTATACACACGAAGACAGAAGCGAGACCACCACCAGTCCTGCCACCATCGCAACCGAAAAACGACGCAGTAGGTCGCCCAGATCATTCCTGTATTCAAGGTTCCGTGAATAAAAGCCCTGCTGATCTGACCGCAGCCATTTTGACCGGCCTCCGTAAGCTACGCTCCTAGATTGAGGTCGGCTGAGCCTCAAACTGATGAATCCACCGTGCATGACGCTACAAATGCAGAGTATGTTTCAGTGAAGGTATAGATTGCAGATTGTATCCGTTAGGGAGTCCCCTAGATGCTGCTACCGCTCCTCCCAGTGCATGCCCTTGGGGGAGGGGGAGGAGGTTTTAGTAAGTAGTGTCCCTCTCAGGAGAAAGATCTGCGTGAATGAATTTCATTCTACCTAAAAAAAAGTCGACAACACATCTACTGTTGGAGGTTTATTAGCGAATTTCCATAGGAGAAATGAGCTATTGCAGTGACCCTTATGGCGAGACCTAAGGTCAGGAGTAGTAAATGAGCACCTATCATAGTCCCCAGAACACGTAGGCCTATTCGGGTGTCATTAAAAGTAATTAAAACTTTATATGTATATAATATGTGGTCGCACTCTAACGGTTTGGTCCATTAAGTTCGATTTGGTCCAAATTTGGTACACGCGTTGGTTGTCTAAGTGGTTCGGACGAGTTAGTTAGCTAAAAAATCCAACAACCGGAAGCATTTTGTTTGACCGGAAGTAATGTT
>JAGFPH010000174.1:343606-365779 GCA_018207615.1 Philaenus spumarius | reverse complement strand
ACTTACCCGGCTCTAGGGTAACCGATATCTATCCGACATGTAGCCGATGCCGACACAAAAGTTGATATTTTTCACACCTACCCGGCTGTAGAGTAACCGATATCTATCCGACATGTATCCGACGCCGACACAAAAGTTGATCTTTTTCACACTTACCCGGCTCTAGGGTAACCGATATCTATCCGAAATGTAGCCGATGCCGACACAAAAGTTGATCTTTTTCACACCTACCCGGATGTAGGGTAACCGACATCTATCCGACATGTATCCGACGCCGACACAAAAGTTGATCTTTTTCACACTTACCCGGCTCTAGGGTAACCGATATCTATCCGACATGAAGCCGATGCCGACACAAAAGTTGATCTTTTTCACACCTACCCATCTGTAGAGTAACCGATATCTATCCGACATGTATCCGACGCCGACACAAAAGTTGATCTTTTTCACACTTACCCGGCTCTAGGGTAACCGATATCTATCCGACATGTAGCCGACGCTGACACAAAAGTTAATCTTTTTCACACTTACCCGGCTTTAGGGTAACCGATATCTATCCGACATGTAGCCGACGCTGACACAAAAGTTAATCTTTTTCACTCTTACCCGGCTGTCAGGTAACCGATATCTAGCCGAGCTGAGACTCGTTCAGACGTCATTTTAATTTTCGCGTTGAACAGTTGACTGATGTATCTTAATAAATTAATAGCTTGTATGTTCCTGTACACAAGTTTGGAGAAGCGGCTACAAAATAGGAAGCACTGGGTTCGTCCGATCAATATGAGTATACGAGGTTGGGGCTTTCTTTTTGCTTTTCGAAGATTAGAGAATTACGGGTACAAGTTTTTTAACTTTAGGATGAGTATACAGAGTTTTGATGGTCTCATGTAAGAATCAAAGATGCCACACAACGCCGCAACACACTCTTTAACTTCTTCGAACTCAAAGGAGTTAATCATTTAACTCCTTAATCCTTTAATCATTCAACTTTTTAAAAACCTCGACCCAAGCACTTCTTGTTCAGATTCTGTACTTAAAATATTTTTGTGTTTTATCCTATAAAATATTACGTCCAAGAACTAATGTAATCAGTACTTCAAGGTCAACTTCTGCCATGATAAAACAAAACTTTGAACAGATTGTTTAATCTTTTTTAACACAAAAACAAGAACAACAAAACCAGGAAAGTATCGTAGAAACTGGAAACTATACTTGTCGGCTAGATGTGTACTCCGCCATAAACGATGAATAAAAAATGGTGCTACTTGACACTTGACTTCTTAGGCCAACTTCTGAACTTTATTTTCATTCCCACCTTTACCGGACTAGTGGATTACGGCACGACGCAGGCGCTGTCTGGACTTCGTTCCTGTCTTTATTACCATCTTAATCGTTACATTAGTTGTTACATCAATTCTATTCCAATTCCACCGTTACCTGGTTACTACACGGCGCATGCGCTGGACTGGACTCACGTTCACAAGTCTACACTGCACCCGAGTAATAAAGTAGCCGTAATCATTACTTCGAGTAGTGAGTAGCGATTACTTTGTTATGCAAACGTTGCTTTATTTTGTTTCTGCTCAGTAATGAATACAAAATACCAATTACAGTACTTTCGACACACCTCTACCTGGCATTACTCAAATTGCTATCGGGCCGTGCACATTTGCAGCTACCAATATAACTAGAACAAGACGGTATGTGTCACGAGACAACTGCGCAGTAGCTCTGCGTGCCGGTGACGTCAGAGGCACCGTCGCTCGTTTTCTAGCAGACTTGCACTAACTAGATATTACTCAAACAACGATTTGCTGGGTTCGTTATGTGTCATTTTTACACAAATGTGTGTGTGATGTGTATTATAGTTTTCTTCTAAACAGTGTATATAATATTTTAAGTTTAAGTGTGTGTATATTTAAGTGTTTTATACCGAAATGATTTGTTGTGCAGTTGCCGGCTGCACCAATCATACGGATCACGCTAAGAGGTTAGGAATTTCCTTTCATAAATTTCCTAAAGATAAACTACATAGCAGTGGGTACATTTTTGTAAAAGGAAAGATCATTTTGATTCACAAACAGCGCGGATTTGCTCTGAGCATTTTTTAACGACAGATTTTGAAAGAGATTTAAAAAGTGAACTATTAAAACTAAAAAAAAAAACACATTTTAAAACTCAAGACAGTTCCACCACAAAATACCAAATGCCACCACAACTCCCCCCACATTATCTCAACGATTACACCGAGCCGAATTTTAAAATCTTTGATAGATGATTCAGCAGACAGTGTAAATATTCAAAACACACCTGATGATCTGGAAGCTAATTCTTCCAATTTAAATTTAACAAGTCCTTTATCTGGTTATTTAACTACGGTAGAGGCTCTTTTATATAAAAACGACAATTTAAAAAAATAAAATAAATTACTTGTAAATAAACTGAACAATGCTCATGTAGGCCTACTTATATCAAAAATCAAACAATCATTAGAAAAATATGAACAAATATTTACCGTATGTCAGCAGCAATATTTATTATAGGGAAAATATATAAACTGGTCAGCTGATGATGTAGCAAAAGCAGTAACTATCAGATGTATCTCTAAAAAAGGATCAGCATATCTAAGGGAAACATTAAAATGTCCCCTCCCAAGCGAGACAACCGTAGCAAGATGGCTTTCTCAATTTTCAAACCCTCATGGATTGAACATAAAGTGAACAAATTTTAGCTATGGTGAAAAAACTCGACTTTGCAATATGAAAAACACTGACTGGCTCTGGTTTTGTCTAGAGGTGGACTTACGAATCCTACTTCAGAATGGCTTTTTGTTGTGAAGTTTGACCAAGAGTTTATTCGTTTTCATGGCAACGGTTTAAACAAATACCCTAATGTAATGAAGGAACTAACCGATATTCTTAAAGCAAAGTTTAGTTCCATCGATGAATTTGCTATAAGTTGTTTTGTTCGTACGAGATCATACATTAGAATGAAATAACTAAATAATAAGAAATCAATGAAAAGATCACAAGTGCCAAGAGTCGAACCATTCACGGAAGAAGACAAAACACTGAGAAAACTGCAGAACTGAGAAACGATAACTAACAAAGGTTTCATATTTACTAATTATCTGTTTTCATAAGTTATTTATGACAAACCAAACATTTATTATAAAATAAATTTAAACAAGACCATGAAATATTGTATATTTTCCGTTCACCCAATAGTCGTGCAGGGTGATGTTTTTAAAAAGCTCGTCACTGGCGAAATCGAATCGCTGTAGAGAGGCCGGGCGCTTCGGTGCCCCTGACGTCATAGCCACCAACGACCTGCGCGTGACAGATAACGTCTTGTTCTAGTTACCGTGGCAGCTACCATCGTGTTACCGTGGCAGCTACGTGAAATTAGTTTTTAAAGTCTTTCAACACTATGTCTGACGAAAATGTGTACATAGACTAGATCAAAACCTAGCCTACATTATTTATTGTTAGCCTTTGGGGTTATGTTTACAACAAATACTTTTTATGTTATCAACAAATGTCTGGAAGTTGATTATATTTGTCTATGAATAATAGGACTAATGTAGGCTGTTATATGATTGGCCTTGAGAATATAAAATGAATATATATACAACCTTTTACTATCAATATATTAATTAATACAAAATTTAAAGAAAAATACCCATTCGTTTAGCTTTGAATCATACCTTTTCGTACAACATTTGAACATATCCCATTATTAATTTCTTCATTAATAATGTTCATAGCTTCTAAGCCAATTGATATATCAATATGAAATGAAAAGAAATTCAAAGATAATACTTTTATCTTTAATTTGATGTATAAAAATATACATAAATACTAAATTTTAAGAAATAGTTTAACAATAATGTACGATCCATCTCGGATGGTTTCAAATGAGAGACTCCGCCGGACGTTAGACGCCGATGGTGTTTGATATAAGCAGTTATGATTATATCATGTTGGCACTGCACAGGCAGAGAGAGTCAAGATGGCGGATGTGCCGATTGATGTAAACGTGCAACTTGTAATTAATTATGTTGACATCAAATAAAGATATTGATGTATCTACTTTCTTTTACTACAGTTATTTCATTAATATAAATCATTAGCAGAACCTCTTAAGAAATACAACATGGTGTCAGAAGTGAAGTGTAAAGGAGTAGATATAACGGAATGAAACAATGTGCTTTGTAAGTAGGAACAATAGCCTAACGTTAGTGTTGAATCTTGTCGCTGAGCAGGTAAACGGGGTAAGAAACTAGAAAAAAATCTTTTCGGAAGAAAAAGATCCTTGCTAAAAGTAAAAGGAGAAGCAATACCAAATTAGTATTGCAAAATTTGTCAAGAAAATATGATGAATACGGTATTTCGACCCCCTCCACCTTTGGAGCTAACGGGAAATATTGCCGAAAATTGGAGAAAATTCAAACAACGATATAACCTATTTATAGAAGCATCAGGCAAAACAAAAGCAGAAGAATCAATGAAAATAGCCATATTATTAAATTTAATTGGTGAAGAAGGGCTAGAAGTGTACAACACTTTTAAATATGACTCAACACAAGACAGTAAAAAACTAGAGACAATCGTTGCTAAATTTGATGCCTATTGCCAACCGATGAAGAATATTGTCTTTGAAAGATACAAATTTTTTAACATTAGTCAAAAAGAAGGACAGACGTTCGACAACTTCTTAACGGAACTGCAGACAGCTGCAAGTACATGTGAATTTATGGAAGAAGAATCCCTAATAAGAGATAGGATCGTTTTAGGGATAAACAACAAGAATCTACAGGAACGAATGTTAAGAGAACCAGACCTAACCTTAAAGAGAGCTACAGAATACTGCAGAGCAGCGGAGGCGAGTCGACTACAAGTAAGAATACTACAAGACAAGTGTGTGGATGAAGTTAAAGTTAAAAAAGTTTTTAATAAAAGTGATAGTAAATCTAGGCCTAATAAGGCAAGTGCTGTGTTTTTGTGCAAAAAGTGTGGCTATAATCATAAACCAAGGTCATGCCCAGCCTTTGGTAAAATCTGCAGCAAGTGCAAGAAATCTAACCATTTTGCTAAATTTTGTAAGAGTGAGTACAAACCTAGACATAAACAGGTTAATGAAGTACAAAAAGATTCTACAACACGAAATTGCTCTATAGAAGATTTGTTTATAAATGTAGTAGGCCTAAATCTTAATTGTAAATTAAGTAGTAGTAAGCCAGATTTAGAAGTTAGTTCAGAAATACAAATTGATAGCATAGGAAACACAACTTCATGGTATGAAACCATTGAACTAGGTGAAAATAAAGTAAAATTTAAAATAGATACAGGGGCAGAAACAAGTATACTACCATTAAAAATATATGAGGAACTTAAATGCAGAAATGTAGGCAAATTGAACAAAACAAATGCCATTTTAACAGCTTTTGGGGGAAATGACAAAATTAAACCCATAGGGACGTACACTGTAAATTGTTCTTCAAGAAATTGTACAAATATAGGAGTCACATTTATGGTAGTAAATGTAAACACTATACCATTGCTAGGGTTGAGTGATTGTCTGAAATTAAAATTGCTAACTAAGATAGGAATAAACTATATTTCTGAACATGTAGACAAAAGTGATGTAATTCAAAAGCATCTAGAAGTTTTTAGTGGAATAGGAAAATTTCCAGGCAAATTAAATATAGAATTAAAAGAAACTGTAGAGCCCAAAATACATCCACCTAGACGTGTACCATTGAGCCTTCATCAAAGACTCAAAGATACACTTAATAACTTAGAAAATAAAGAGATAATAACTCGAGTGACAAAACCAACAGAATGGGTAAATAGCCTAGTAATTGTTGAAAAACCTAACCATTCATTGAGACTATGTTTAGACCCTAAAGACCTAAACAACGCAATTAGGCGAGAACAATATTTAATTCCTAAAGCTGAAGAAATAATGTATAGGTTAAGTGGTAAAAATGTTTTTACAGTATTAGATTTAAAAGAAGGTTTTTGGCATATTGAACTAAATGAATCTAGCTCATACTTATGTACGTTTAATACTCCATTTGGGAGATATAGATTTAAGCGATTGCCATATGGGCTATGTTCATCCCCAGAGATATTCCAGAAAAGAAATATTGACATTTTCGGTGATATAGAATGCTGTGAAATTTACTTTGATGATTTGATCATTGCTGGTTCTGATGAACAGGATCATGACAGAATATTAAATAAAGTACTACAAAGAGCTAAAGACAATAATGTTAAATTTAATAAAGACAAAATACAATTCAGAGTAAAATCGGTTAGTTTCATAGGACAGATTATTTCACATGATGGAATTAAACCAGATCCTAAACATGTTAAAGCGATATTAGAGATTAAGAAGCCTTCATGTAAAAAAGATATACTGAGATTACTGGGAATGTCAAAATATCTTTCACAATACATACCTAACCTATCAGTGATAACAGCACCCTTGCGAAACTTAACTAGACAAGATGTTAGTTGGCAGTGGCTGCCTGAACATGAATCAGCGCTTAAAGTTTTAAAAGAAAAATTAACCAAAGCTCCAGTATTATCTCTATTTGATAGTTCAAAACCGCTAACACTACAGTGTGATGCATCTAAGGATGGACTTGGTGCTTGTATTTTTCAAGAAGGACATCCTATATCATATGGGTCTAGAAGTTTGACAGAAACAGAACAAAGATATGCACAAATAGAAAAAGAGTTGTTATCTATAACATTTGGTCTAGAAAAATTTCATCAAATAACATATGGTCGATTGATTCATGTTCAGACAGATCACAAACCTTTAATTACTATTGTAAAAAAAGATATTTCTAAGGTATCCTCTAGATTGCAAAGGTTATTGCTTAAGCTAATCAAGTATAATATAAATGTAACATATGTGCCTGATAAACAAATGTTTTTAGCTGATACTCTATCGAGAGCATTTATAAAAGATCCAGTTAAAGATGATCCGGAATTGAATTATGTTGTTCATTCATTAAGTAAATATTTACCGATGACAACAGAAAGGAAAATAACTTTTGTAAAAGAAACTGAAAAAGATTCAGTCCTTAAGACACTTAAATCTTATGTTTTTAATGGATGGCCAAAATCTAGAAATAAGTGTCCAAATGATGTTCGTTTTTATTTTAATTTACAGGATAACATTATTGTAGAAGAAAATTTGTTGTTTTTAAATGATAAGCTTATAGTACCTAAGTCATTGAAACAATATATGTTGAATTTGATTCATGAGAGTCATTTAGGCATAGGAAAGTGTAAATCACGAGCCAGAGAAGTAATATTTTGGCCTGGAATGTCCAAACATATTGAAGAATTTATACTTAAATGTAAAATCTGTGAAAAGTTTCGTAAAAGTAACTGTAAGGAACCACTAATTAATCATCCACCACCTGATAGGCCTTGGCAGAAATTAGCTACCGATTTATTTCAGTATGGTTCAAATGATTATTTAGTATTAACAGATTATTATTCTCGATGGATAGAAGTAGTAGCTTTAGAAAACAAAACAGCAGGTCAAGTTATTAAAAAACTCAAGTCTATTTTTGCTAGATTTGGTATACCGGATGTCTTGATTTCTGATAATGTGCCTTTTAATAGCATAGAATTTAAAAATTTTGCAAGGGATTGGGATTTTCAAACAATAACTACAAGTCCAATTCACTCTCAGTCTAATGGACTTGCACAAAAATCTGTTTCAATTATAAAGAATATGCTTAGAAGAGCTCTTGAAAGTAATCAAGACATTCATGTGTCCCTTATGTAATACAGAAATACCTTACTAAGAGATATTAATTTATCTCCAGCTCAGTTAATGCTGAATAGGAGAATAAAAACTAAAATACCAACACTAAATACGTTACTAACAAACAATCATTATGACTTAAACGTAAAAGCTAAACTACTAAACAAAAATGAGAAAATGAAAGTATTGTATGACAGGAATGTTAAAAAGTTACCAGACTTGGAGCCTAAAGATTCAGTTCTAATTCAAAAAGGGAAAATATGGGAAAAAGGTCAAATAATAAAAAAACATAATACCCCAAGGTCATATATAGTAAAACAGGGTGATGGGAGGATAATTAGGAGAAACAGGAAATATTTATTAAAATCTAAAAATAAACCACCTTGTTTTAATAACCCAGAATGTGAGCTTAAAATAAACTCTCCATCTGATAATTCTGACCAAGCTGAAAGTGGTCACAATAACATGAAAGGGTCTCAAGAGTCTCCTAACTTTGAAAACATTCCTAAAGTAGTTACAAGGTCAGGCAGGCTTATAAATAAACCTGGCAGACTAAATTTGTAAAAGAAAATTAAAATTAAGAAAGAAAATATTTATTTTTGTTCTAAGTTAAGTGTTTAATTATTCAGTTAATTGTGAATTGTGTTTATTTAAAAGGAAACATGTATTTGATTTGTTTAAAAAAAAAAAAATGTTTTTATTTGTTTAAAAAAAAAAGAAAGGGAGATGTTTGATATAAGCAGTTATGATTATATCATGTTGGCACTGCACAGGCAGAGAGAGTCAAGATGGCGGATGTGCCGATTGATGTAAACGTGCAACTTGTAATTAATTATGTTGACATCAAATAAAGATATTGATGTATCTACTTTCTTTTACTACAGTTATTTCATTAATATAAATCATTAGCAGAACCTCTTAAGAAATACAACAGATGGGACACTGAAAGGACGCAAATTGATATGCAGTAAGTGTGTACAAACCTTTACTGCTCCCTAAAAGGGGCGTGGCTCAAAACTACTTTACAATAATGAGCAAACAACGTTTTTGTAAATAATCACTTAATGATGTTACAAAGAAAACCTCGTATTGTAAGTAATACTTTTAACTTTTCTGTAGTTTTAGACACGAATGAAGTTAAAGCTCTTCGTAGATTAACCTCTAATGCTGTAGCTGCTGACTGTATTCCAGTTAGTTTTATTAAGGGTAATTTTGCTTCTACTTTGCCAACTATTACGAAGCTGTTTAATGCTTCATTAAAATCTGGAGTGTATCCGCTTATAAGGAAGTCCGCTTTGGTCTGTCCCATTGCTAAAACGTCTCATCCCTATAACGACCTGCTGATTTTAGACCTATCAGTATTCTGCCAGCCTTAACAAAATGTCTCGAACGAATTGTCCACCAACAATTAACATCTTTCCTTGAACAAAATAATCAGGTTTCGTTCTGGCAATAGTACTACTTACTACAGCGATTCTTGAAGTAACCGATGATGTAAGAATGGCAATGGAACGCAGAACAATAACTATCCTAACTCTATTTGATTTCTCTAAAGCTTTTGATTCTATTAATCATTCATTGTTGCTAGCTAAATTAAAACATATTGGACTGGAGCCAGTGTGTATATCATGGAGTCATAACTCTTTGAACGAAGGCAGAGTGTCAGTATTGGAGAAAGTAGGTCTAGCTGGAGGGATGTTAGCATGAGAGTTCCACAGGGTTCTGTCTTAAGACCTTTATTAATTAGCATTTTCATAAACGAAATTTCTACAACATTGATATACTGTAAATTTCATTTATATGCCGATGACTTTAAAATATATTTTCACTTTAAAATAGAGGATTCCGGTAGAGCGGTGAAACGCATGAATCATGATTTCTCAAATATTTCTCTGTTGGCCGGAAAAACGGATTAAAAATCAACAAGGTTAAAACGCAGCCTATTATTTTGGTTACTCTCGGCTGTTGAATATAACAGGCTTAGACGGCTTTCCCAGACTTCAGTTTGATAACGGCATCTTAGACTACTGTAACAAAGTTAAGGACCTTGGGCTGCTCATTGATAGTAAGCTGACTTGGAGAGATTATGTGACTGAGACGTGTCGAGTTTTTGCAGGGATGCATACCTTAAAAAAATGTAAGATCTCTTGCCGTTCCACGTCAGAGTGCTCCTTGTAAAATATCTTATATTTCCATATCTCACTTACTGTAACACCGTAGTCGGTGACATGTCAGTGGTGTTGGCTAACAGATTGCAGAAGGCACGGAAGTACTGTATACGTTTTATTTTTTATTTAAAACGCGATGCTCTTTGTTATAAAACTCGTATCATCTTAAAACGTAATGACCTACGGACATATATCGTACTCTGATGATGTTACATTTTGTTCTACAAACTGGAGTGTCGGCTTACCTGGCAGAAAAGTTTGTTTATATCTCTAACATTATGTGTAAAGAGCTCTAGAACACTTGTCCGCTTGCCGCTTGTGGAATTTACTAACGGGTGCAATTAAGTCTGCCGAGGACCGCGTCCAGTTTTCAAAGCTATTGATGTCTTATTTTGTGCAGAGTGGATGATGCATCCCAGTTTTGACGCGTACTTTAGAAGTGTTTATTGTCCAGTTGTACGAATGTTTAATTCCGATTGTAATAAGTATTTAACCTGTAAGTATTAATGATTTTATAAATTGTATACATTTAATTTTGTCTGTTAAAGAGCTATTTATTTTTAAGTATATTTTGTTATTAATGTTTGTAATTTTGAAGTGGGTTTAGGTGGAAGAGAGGACTAAATAGTCCTAACTTCGCCCCTAAAAAATAAAGTCATTATCATATCATACCAGGCATTAACAAGTGCCTAGCGTTATTATAACTACCACAAAACTAACTAGGCCTACATAACTTAAACAAATTACTAAACTCATCAATATACAGGGTGGGTGAAAAGTCTGAGAACGGCTTAGTATTTCGTATATAAGGAAAATTTTAAGGTAGATGTGATTGAGGAACCAACGCTATGTAAAATTAATATAATAAATTTATTGTTACCTTTTATTGGTACGTCACTAATCCATTAGTGACGTACCAATAAAAGGTAACAATAAATTTATTATAAATTTCTACTAATCCGTAGGCTAAAATGCCAAAAAAATGGCAAAATTGAAAAAAAAAGAAATAATAATAATAATAAAATTAATATTTTATTAAGATGTCAACAATTTGGTCTGCCATCTAGGATCCAACATTTTGAAAGTAACTTTTTTTTAATAGGAAAGTGGTCATGTGATACATTATTTCAATGTAAAATTTAAAGGACAAAATCTATGGTGGAAACCGGACATCCAGATCTCAAACTGTTCTGAAGATATTTGCATTTATTTAAATTGAATTATATCATTTAATGTAAAAATGAAATAAAGTGTAAAATGTATTAGACTTCTTACCTACCAAATTTTAATGTTGAATCAAATTGAACATTATCAAACAATCAAATCATAAGGTATTAAATCAATGTACATACATTTGAACAATAATAAAGAAAAATAATCCTTGTATATTATTTCTCAAAGGTGCTGTTTGGCGCTAAGCGATATCTCCCTTATTTCTTCATCAAAATTAATTATTCAAGCCTCATTTTAAAGCTTATGTTCCCCGCTATTGATGAAAAATAGACAAACAGCTTAAAATTCATGTTTTCGGTTCAAAAATTAATAAAAACAACTTTTATATTATACTTCATATGGTTCTTATTGAAAGACGCCATCTATGAACAATCTGTTTAACTGACGTGTCAGCTGTTACTTAGATTGTATACTTTCTATATGCAAGATAATCTATCACACAAATCAATCAAATTAAACCAACGTAAATAAATTAACGTAATTTACTCAATGAAATCGATGTATTGAATCGTGTAAGTTGGACTACTCCTAACTTGCGAAATATAAATTAAAAAAGTGCATTAAAAATGTCTACCTATGAAAATTCAATGTTCATGCAAATATATTTTTATATTCATGTAAATATAAGTTTTCATCACGTATATCTTCTTAAAATTCGAGCTCATTGTTTATTTATAGAGCATAAAGTAGTATATTTTGTATTTATAAAATATTGAGAACCTTGTTTGACAGAAGCGGGGGTAGAAATTGCACTCTAGGGACGAGAGCTTTGACATTGCGGAAGAGATCAAACGTTTTTGCACCTAAACAAAATTTCACTATTTATATGAAATCTGATGCATATCTAACACCTAAATTTTTTTAATGCCAGAAAGTATTAAAACATGTTCAAACAGACACAAATTCTCCAATATGTTACGTAATATTTTGTCGAGCACGAAGATGTACGTTCTTATTTTAATGTAATATCTCGACTGTTATTTATGAGTGTTTATATTAGCAGGCTCGTTTATTAACAAAACTAACGAAAGTCCGAGTGCCTGTGTTTTAGTGTATATATTATCTACAATGATAATAAGATATCGTGAAATATTTATATTTGCTTTCGTAACATACTTAACCCTTTCCACTCCAATTACTGGGGACTTAGTGTTGCTATCAGGTCAATTTACACTTTAATGTATTTACTCCAAAAAAAGTATTTCTGTCAGTTCTAAAAGGCTGATTTTGTTTTGTAGTTTCTTCTATGTCTAAAGTATAGATTGGTATGAAAAAAAAACATATATTTTAATTTTCAAGTATATGTTTTTAATTTTTATTTATTGAAAAAATATAAATTTGTAACAAAAAACGGGAATAAACAAGAATTTTGGGAAAATTTTCAATGGGAAGACCTACATATATTTGTTGCTTGTTTTTTGTTGTCTATATCATTATAAACAAAATTAAGTGGTTTACACATGTTTTAAACACAATAATAAATTATAAGACAATTATAATTGAAAAACAAGATTTTTGTAAAAAATTAGTTTTTATGAAAACAATTAGTTTTGACACCAGCTTGTACAAAATTGCCTCAACTATTTATTTTATTGCTCAACAACAGTATTATGTAGATCAAAACTAGTAAGAAAAGCTTTTTTCAAAACTGATTGGTAATATTTTAATCACTCAGGTTCGAAACAAAAGTTCCGTCGCCACTAACGTCATTTTGTAACAAACTGCCGTCGTCTTCGTTCATTTTATTTCACAACAATCATTATTATTATTATAAAAAGAACAATATTCAAAAAATAAACTGTGAAATTACACACGATAACCTAGTACAACAAAACTAAACAACGCGTAAGCTCCCTGAAACACTGCGTAGTAAGTAGGAACCAAACAACGGCGAGACAGACAGCTGTTTATAGAGAGGCCAAAGACGGCAAACATTACATTTTCTAAGATTTATTTACCACAGAAACTGAACTTAAATGGTCCTAAAAAAATTCCACAGATAGCAGCTCATCTCAAACTTTAACAATAGCGGTCATCAAAGTAACAACGTCTGTTCAATTGCAATCAAAGAACGTTATCATCGCGAGGTCGGGGCTCGCCCGACATAGGAGTTCGTGCGGAGTAGTAGGGTGCGGGGCTGCCCCGACACTCGAGTGGAAAGGGTTTTAAGGCTCGGCACAAGCGAAAAAATATTTCTGAGTTGACCGCAGCTCTCCAAGTGGAAGAGCTGTCAACTATTAGCATCGAGTTTATGTGCGTTTAATTCTTTCGCTGGCAAATATAGGGCAGCTTCATAAAGTCGGAATCTAGAGGGCTACAGACGTAACCCTGTCTGTAAACATAATGAAATGCGCATGCGTGACAATGTATGTGAGTATGTGTTATTAAACACAGCTTTCTCTCACACATTAACTCAAACCATAACTGGTTGCTATGTACCGCGTTCATAAATTTACACCTAGTTCTGCATGTATCAATTACTGCCCACGTTCATTCGCGGGTGGAAGTAACATGCAAATTTTCAACACCATATCATTTATCATTTAAAATATATGTCTTTTTTTCATAAGAACAAAAGATGGAGGCTAGATATGAAAAATAAAATGAAATGAAAACAGTGCTTTTATTTTAACTTATTTATTTATTTTTTTAAACAAATCCCATCCATGCACTTTTGCGACAATGGTCTATCGACCGTCAGCCGGGTTGGCACTAAAATAAAATATTTAATTCACATAATTATCACAACAGATTCATAAATCGTACTATAAAAAAAATAGAAAGCCGTCGTGAGACTGCGGACAGAAGTGAAAACTGTCATGAATATAAATCGTTGGTTATATCGGTTTAATCCGAAATTTAATCATTATTTTTATCTTGCAAAATTGAAAACTATAAAATAAAAATAGCATTATCATCATTGTCAATCTTCTAAATACAATCATGTTAATATTATGTTTTCGATTTAAATTTTACAAGGGTCAAGATAAAAATAATGACCAAATTTCGGATTAAACCAATACAACAAACTATTTATATTTATAACAGTTTTCACTTCTGTACTGAACCAACACAGGTTTCTTGAAAATCTTCGAGAAAGTAATTATTATTATTTTAATATCCGTTGTTAAATATTAAAGTTAAACAGCTAATTTGTATTAAAAGTTTAACAACATAATTTTAGGTTAGGCCTATACTGAACCAACACACGTTTCTTTAATGCAGTTACATTCATTACCATAGCAGCCACGATAGCAAATTTAGACATAAAAAAAATGAAATGTCACTATGTCCATTTTAGAGGTACCTATCGCCAAGTACACTAATTTAACAAAACTTAATTAAATTTAACTTAACTTAATTTTAATTTAACTTACTTTTAATTTAACACAATTAGGAAGTGCAATGTCCATTTCATTGGTAGCGTGACGTGACTAAAGCTATACAGCTATTGAGTTTAAGCCTTTGAATTTATCACTGCCTATTTTATTTCGTCAATTTCTTCTTCTTTCATTCGTACATAATTAAAGACACACATTGTTGTGTGTTAAACAATGAAAACATCGACGAAATCGAAGGCGTTTTAGTTTAAATAGCGTATCCCGAGTTTTTATATTTTACCTCATCAAAAAAGTGATCGGTGCGCCTAGAAAAGTTTTTAATTCAACAAATAGAAAGAAACTGAGAAATTAACTAAAATTAACTACCTTTACATATAAACTACAGACAGATGAAAATAAACTACAGTTACATAAGTAAAAATTCGACGCAGAAACCATTTTTTACCCATTATTATATACTGTTATTATAAACCCCCCTTTAAAAATGTAACCTCCCTTTAAAAATTAAATTCTGTTACTAAGGACCATATCTGTTCATTCGATATTTGTTTTATACAAAAAGTATATGTATAGAACAGGTCATATTCCAACACATTGGAACAATACACACAAAATCACAAAATACAATTAAACATTAAGCAGCTTAAAAAATAGAGAAAAATATACAATAATTAACATAACTTATATGCACAAAATTGCAAAAATAAAAAAAACTGCAAGAATAAGTTAATGAGATAAAACACATTGCAAAAAAAGAAGGGATCACATATTATATCACAAAATAGTACGAATGATGCACAAATTCATCCACCGAGTAAAAAGAATCCAGATATAGAAATTGTCTAAGAATGTTTTCAAAAAATCCTCTAGTTTGGTGAATTTTTAATGCTTTTAGGAAGCTTATTCGTGAACTTTACACCAACTTGTGAGGGAAATTTACTGCATAAATTTAACCCGTGCTGTCTGGCACGATACTCACAAGCTTGCCTGATGCTGCAGTTGTGTATATCCATATTTTGGACATGAACACACGTGACTTTAAAAAAAGCAACACTTCAAGTATGTAAATACATGGAAGTGTAAGTACTTCGAATTTCTTAAAATAGTTTTTACGACTTTGTTTTTTATTTAGCTATGCAATAATAATTATGGCTCTTTTAGTTGCAAGACAAACACTCTCCCAAAGAAGAATTCCATAGTTCAAATAATGATACACTAGCCCATAATATTCTGTTTAAAGTATCGATATACTAAAGTATAACTTCAAATCTTTCAGTACAAATGTACCTGTGTGATAATTTTGGCACTAACACTGCAAATGTGGTCATTCTAGTTCAACTTGTCATCAATTAGAAGATCCAACAATTTTATTGATTGCACTTCTTCAAGTATACTATAACCTAACATGACACTTGGTGTCTGATTTGAGCTATGCTTTCTACTAAAGTGTATGCACTTAGTTTTACACGGATTGTATATTAAATTGTTTCCAGCAAAATACTGTCAAGTGGCATTGACTTGTAAAAAAGTATTCTGCTCCAATTGTTGAACAGAATCTGCATGAAAACTTAGTGTTGTATCATCAGCAAAGTGAATTACCCTATCCGCATATACTGATGATGGCAAATCATTAATACAAAGTAAAAATTACAGTGGGCCGAGAAGTGACCCTTGTGGGACACCTTGTTTCAGCTCAGTCTTTTTAGACAGCCTTCCTGCAACATAAAAACGCTGCGTTCTATTGGAGAGATAGTGTATCCATAGTAATGGAATTCGTCTAATACCAATATTTTCATATTTCTTAAGTAATAAATTGAAATCAACATGATCAAAAGCTTTAGAAAGGTCCAGGAAAATGCTCATAAGTTCCCTTTTTTTATCAAGACCTTCCAATTAGAGACAATTAACTTGACTACTGCAACGACTGTGGACTTTCCATTTTGAAAGCCATACTGTCTACAACAAAGGATATTAAATTTATCTAAATATTTAAGAAAGTGCATTAAAATCTGTTTTTCAAAAACTTTACTAAATGCTGGGAGAATAGAAATGGGTCTGTAATTATTACATCCACGCTTCTCTCATGTATCTGGCAAGTTTTCGTCAATTCCTTCCCTTTACATATGCTTCCAATTCCAAACTGGATACAGACTCTGTTTGAAAACCTTTCCACTAATTTGCGATAGTACCACAAATAGTTTGTATCCGCCACCCAGGGTTTAAAATTCTTATTGTCGAAACTATCATTACAATAATTGCTTTCCCCAAGGTCGATGTCCAAGCTACGGCACAATAAGTGATACCTAGATCTAATCTTTCTGTTTAAACGGTGGTTAATATTATTTGACTCAACGGCTTCAATAACATTTCCCTAATTTGTTTCTGGATATTTCTTTGGATAAAGTATAAGGGAGTCTATATTCCTCAAAAAACGTAATTAAAGTGCATCTGTAATGTAAAAGTCACGATTTTTTAAAATCCTATTTCTAAATATAAAATGTAAGTTGGTGTATTATTAAGAAATCCTAATATACGTTTTAAAATATCCTCAACACTGCTGTATTCTCTAAAACCACAAACTTGTCATTGTAATGCATAACATAATATAGATCTAACAATGGTGTTAAACATAGTATACTTGACACAAAGGTATGCCAAACAGAGTTCATTGTAAGTTTCGCTTATAGATGGTGGCTGGATAGAAATCCAAGCGTTTAAGGACATTCCTTCAAAGGAAATATGTTCTCTATTTTTTACATGTATAATCATATCGCGACAGGGTTCTTGCGGTTGGAGGAGGTCAGGGACAGTCAGGGAAAATTTGTTCATACAATTGAGTCCCCCGATGATGCTAACACTGGGGAGTCTCTACTCCACCATTATGTAACATAAGCGGATAAGGCAGTTTTTAAGAGGTCATTTCATGTTAAAAGTAGCCTACTATTAAAAAAATACTAAATATTGACCCATGTTCCTTTTATTAAAGAATATTTTTAAACCCAATTTTAAGTTACTAAATTTTCTTCTAAGTCGATTGCTATGCATTGAAGTTGGTTCAATATTATAGGCCTAACTTAAAATTGTGTTGTTAAGCTTTTTATCTGAATAAGCTTTTTTTAGTCTCAGACGCAAACAGATGGGTGTTATAAGTTTAACGTATGTATTTGTGTGTCTGTGTATACCAGGTGTCTTAACCCCCCCCCCCCTATTATTTTGTTTATTAATGGAAATAGACAGATTTGCTTTGGGGATTATTAACATGACCAAAAATGTAGTTTTTTTTGGTGTATCGTAAATTTCAAACCCCCAAAAATGGGGTATTTTGGGGGTAAGTCGAAAATTTTAAATGACACCTCATTTTAAAGCCTTTGATAAAAAAAGATTGGCGCAAACCGGAGGTCTGTATGTTGACCCTATCCAACATAATGGCAAATCAAAGTTATAATTTTCGCAAAAAAACTCCTGTTTAAAGTTTAATTAATAATTATAACTGTTACAATGAGTAAAACCTTCAGCACTCACCTCATTTTTACTGAGATTAAGTGCTCGAAATGAGAACCATTGACTTCTTGACAAAAATTTACTTCTTGTTGTGATAAGGTGACAAGCGTGTTCGATCGTTACTATGTTTTATAACTTAGATTGAGTGACCTACTGGATGAAACCCTTGTAAAAAATAACAGATGTATCATCTTTAACATTTTGATGTTATTTAAATGAGGAAAAAATTGGTTTTGAGAAAAATAATAATAATAATTTTTGAGATAAATAATTTTTCCCCATTTAAATAACATCAAAATGTTAAAGATAATACATCTGTTATTTTTTACAAGGGTTTCATCCAGTAGGTCGCTCAATCTAAGTCATAAAACATAGTATGTTTTAAAGAATGTTTTAAGCCTACTTAAAATTATCATATGGGTGATTCTAAAATTTGAGATTTTTGAATAAAATATCATTTATAATAATATTTATTATATATTCAAATGAGCCTAATTTGTTCTGGTAAAACCTAAAACTAGAATTCAGGAATGTCGAGGCTGGTGATTATAGTTATCGTGGTGTAAGTTCAGTTTCTCCACTTATATTATTACACCCTGTGTTGGATTATTTTACAAAAAAACTATTACATCACTACCAGACCCGTCATAACGAGATGATATTTGTCGGGTAATGAAACCCCAAGCTACAGGTAAAATTCCGTGTATCGCAGCAACTATTCTACCTTAAGCCGTAGCTTACAATTACCAAAGCGAAATATAATTGGACTGTCATAGCCTCTCAACGGAGAGTCGGATTCAGAAGCGTTTTGATGCGGAAAATAAGCTACAATCGATTCAAACCTTTACGATTGAGGGTTTAGAAGAACGTTTTCTTAACACACTCTTGCCTCCCACCCAACCCCCTGGTTAGGAAAATCACATAAACTGTTGTGCAAGAATGTACATCCGAGGGATCGGCCTGGAATTTCAGCCATTCCTTAAGGGTGTGCAATAAAAGGACGAAACAATCTCATACAGCCCACTTCAACGTAACTTATCTTTCATCGAATTTTAAAGATAATCTTTCGTATTGGCAGGAAATCATGCACGGACAATAACTGCCATTACTTATAGCTAATCTATTTGTAGAAGAAAAACAGCACAACGTAATGTGTACTTGAACTGTAGGGTACCATTTCATTAAACATATTCTGTACACTTACACACACATAGCCTACCAACTCTTAACAGATAAATTAAAAATATAAAAACCCACGAACGGCTGAACAGATTTTCTTGAATCATAGCTAAGAACAAAAAACCTTAAAAAACAAAAACAAAATCGGTTCATCCGTTTGGGAGCTACGATGCCACATACAGAACAGACACACACCTCAGTTTGCGACGGGGGTTAAAAACACACAACTGTGACTAAATCCATTGTTCAGTTTGAGTCAGAGATGCTTATCGCCGAATCGTACTATATGTTACTATATAGCTGGTCGGCAATTGGTTGTTGTTATGTTTAAAGACTTTGTATACAGTGTGTTTGAACAGTCTGGGAACAGCTTAATATCTCAAAATGTACGAGTCTTATGAGATAGAAATAAAAGCAGCTATTCACAACCATAAAAAACACATTTTGTAAGTTTGAAATTTTTGTCCACAATCTTGGAATGAACTTCATTTTTTTTAAATGGGAAGGTGGTCATGTGATACATCATTTCAATGTAGAATTTCAAGAGAAACCAACGGTGAAATTTGCACATCCATATCTTTAACCGATTCAAAATGGCGGCCAAAAACAAAGAAACCGTGTTTTCCGATTTTGCCCTACTTTGCAGCATTATTTATTTTTAAAAATATATTAATTCTTCTTCTTTTTGGATTCAGAATTAAATACGCTTTCAATCGATGTGCCACACAACGATATTTGGGAGTATTTAAAAAATGTCAGTTACAGCCATTTTCATTTTTTCAAATTTGATTTCGAGTGGTTGAATTAAATACAGTTCCAAGATGGCGGACACAAAATCTTTTATGGTTGTGAATAACTGTTTTTATTTCTATCTCATAAGACTCGTACATTTTGAGATATTAAGCTGTTCCCAGACTGTTCGAACTCACTGTATAGCGAATTCTCTATAGCACTCATAGAGATGCCCATCACTCAAATATGGATGGGCTCAAAGTTGGTATGAAAATCGGTAAATTGATGACGGTAGTGTTTATTAAACGGAGAACGAATTTAATTTGTTTCCGCCTATGTTTTTCTTTGGTAGACGTTTTAAAATTTTCCCACGTTATTCATATTGGAGATCGTTATTATAGGAACTTAGTTCGGAGAACAATGGACACCAAGACAAATGTACCAATTTAAAGCCGAAAAATTCCATTAGTCCTCAAAATTATAATAGTTTGTTAAAAAAAATAAGTCCTTAAAAATTTTCCTTGTTATTTATATGGGAGAAAGTTGTTACAGGAACTATTACTCACTTTGCAAAACAAGTTAACATGGGCTCAAGACAAATGCACAAATTTAAAGCCCAAACATTCCGATACACCCCAACAATATAAGTTTGTTAAAAAATACAAAATATATAATAGTTTGTTAAAAAATAAAAAATATAAGTCCTTAAACATTTCCCATGCTATTTAAATGGGATAACGTTGTTATAGGACTTATCCCTTAGTTTGGAGAACAATGGCTGCGACTACTGCAGACCCTCAAACTTTCCCATACTCCGGGCGTTAAGGGGGCGCTACCCTGTCCGCCATCAGGGCTCTACAACAAGGGCTAAACCGTTTCTTTGATCTCGGCACTGTGCCGCCAATTTCACTCTGACGTCACTGTGCTGATAACTGCGAAGACTAGAGCAGGGACTCCTTGTGCGCGCTGTCGTTTACTCGCTGTTGTAACTCGACGGAAAAGCTTCAGTAAAATAAAACTTACATATTCTTAATCTACATAAAGTACGGATTCTAACAGTATAAAAAACTTTAATTTTAACAGGTATTTCGAATTTTAATAATTGAAAATATTTGAGAATTATCACAGACTATTTGAGTTACAACAGCGAGTTAACGACAGCGCGCACATACTGAAATATTACCAGCTGGTGTAATGTCAGCATGGTGACGTCATAGACGATCGATACTGGATCACCGTAAATGAGCGAAATGGTATAGCCCTTGTTATAGAGCCCTGGTCCGCCATATTGAATCTGATTCCCATAAGAGCAATGCTTTAGAATAAGTTTTTTTTTTCCATTAATTCGTGGAATAAATTAAAAATTTGGTTTTATTTTGAAATACTGCCATATGCGGATGTTGATTGCTAAATATATTTTCAAAAACCGTTTTATTGTTTTCATAAACGTATGATATAAATAGTAAACTTTATTAATTTTTTACTCAGTTGCAAAAAGAGATATTAAAAAAAATCTTAGCAATCAACACTCACAATCTATTTTACTTTAAGAAAAAAATACAGCTTTCGTTTTTTGACAAAAACAACACAAAAATATGCTTAATAGTGAAGGTATGTTTTAGTTATTTAACATTGAAATTGGTACCCAACTTCGCCGTTTTGAATGTAGGGAGCCGAGCCTTAAGGGTCGGCTCCAGTAAACGATAAAGCAACCGGAAACGCAAGCGCTTCTCTCTATAACCGTATCTAAACAGTGCAATTCCTTGCATTTCAAACCATTTTATAAATACATATTTTGTAAATTGAGTGCTAAAAAAAAACTGAATATTCTTTATAAAATTTAGGATCCGGATTGCAAGTTACTTTACATTATACATTTTTTATTTTATTAGGAAAAAATTCCAACTTTGTACTTACAAAATGTCAATGACATAACAAAATAAAAGCATTTTTTTTAAATCTAAAATGCAAAACGGATGCGTATTGTAATAGTGCTTAAAATGAGACATTGCATACCCCGGGGTAAAAGCCAGCATCGGCACTATGTCACTTTTGTTCCTCGAGCTATTCTATAAATGCAGTTCATTTCACGTTAATCGGTCTTTTCCGAAAGAATTCTGAGCGGAAAACCGTCATTCACTTGTGATTTACATAGTACAGAAATGTATTTAACAAATAATTTATAATTTGTAGCTCAATTCTATGGGAATCATTTGGGGCCCTTT